>CM052713.1:79086889-79107225 GCA_028551405.1 Uromys caudimaculatus
GGAGTTTGGACCACCAACCAAAGAATACACATCTATTGACCCATGGTTTGGACCACATATGTGGCAGAGGATGACCTTGATGGCCATCAGGGAGTGAGGAGAGGCCCTTGGACCTGAGGATGTTAGAGGCCCCAGTAAAGGGGAATGTCAAGGCGGGAATATGGGGATGGGTGGGCGGGTGGGTGGGAGGTGGAATTCCCTCATATAGGTGGGGATGGGAGGGGATAGGGGGTTTCCAAAGAGCAGACCCAGAAAAGGGGAAACATTGGAAATGTAAATAAAGTATCAAATAAATAAAAAGAAAAAAAAAAAGACCTGATATTATCATCCTTATCTTTCATGTTAAATGTTTTATACCAATGGAACCTGAACTTATCTCATATTGGATCTTCTTTTTTTAATGTAATTTTTTTTTTTACTTATTCAATTTAATCTTGCTCATTGCCCCACTCCCAGTCACCCCCCTCTCACAATCCTTTCCTCCTCTCCCATTCTCTGAACTGGTGGGGGACCCATGGGTATCCCCCACCCTGTCACTTCAAGTCTCTCCAAGGCTAGGTGCATTCTATCCCACTGAGGCCAGACAAGGCAGCCCAGCTAGAAAACATATCCACATACAGACAACAGCTTTTGGGATAGCCCCTACTCCAGTTGTTCAGGACCCACATGAAGGCCAAGCTGCACATCTGCTATATATGTTCGAATGGTCTAGGTCCAGCCCATGTGTGCTCTTTGGTTGGTGGTTCAGACTCTGAGAGCCCAAAGGGTCCAGGATAGTTGACTCTGTTGGTCTTCCTGTGGAGTTCCTATCCTCTTCAGGCCTGCAATCCCTCCTCCTATTCTTCCATAAGATTCCCCAAGCTCCATCCACTGTTTGGCTGTGGGTGTCTGTATCTGTCTGAGTCAGCTGCTGGGTGGAGCCTCTCAGAGGACAACATGCTCCTGACTACAAGCCTAACAGAGTATCATTAGTAGTGTCAGAGATTGGTGCTTGCCCATGGGGTGGGTCTCCAGTTGGGCTGGTTTTTTGTTGGCCATTTCCTTGGTCTCTGCTCCCTCCCCTGTGCCTTCATTACTTGTAGAAAGGACAAATTTTGGGTTGAAAATTTTGTGGGTGGGTTGGTGTCTTTATCGCTCTACTGGGGTTCCTGTCTGACTACGGGAGGTTGCCTCTTCAGGTTCCATTCCTCCATGTAGTAAGACACAGCTAAGGTCACCCCCATTCATTCTTGGGTGCCTCCCTTATCCCAGGTCTCTGTCTCATCCTGGATACGGATCCGTTAGATGATGCTGGGATTCCTGTGTTCCTGAAATGACAACTCACTCTGCTTGGCTCTTCCTAGGACCCTGAGCAATGTGGCCCAAGGATGGTCTTGGGCAGTATTATCTATTGGGTGGGTTTGAACCTGTGTGAGTTGTTTGTGCCAGACCAAGAGGGAACCAGCAATGGGGTTCTGTAAGGAAGATCTGGGCTGCAGCAGACACTCAGCTTTGGATACAGCTGGCTGCTCCTCTCTGCAAGACATTTATTTTATCATTTTGTGTTGTTGTTGTTGATGATGATGGCAAAGGACCTTGTCTTTGTTTAAGGAGGAGAGAGCTTGGGGACACTGAGGATAGCTGTAAAGGAAATGGAGATGCCAAAGGCCATACTGAGGTTGTGCGGGGCAGTTTGACAGGTCTGTAAGATCTGGATTTAGAAGGGTGGTGGTGGTGGTGGTGTGTGTATGTGTATGTATATGTGTGTCTGTGTGTGTGTGTATTTGTGTATGTATATATATGTATAGATATATGTGTCTGTGTGTATGTATGTATGCATGTGTCTCTGTGTGTTTGTGAATATGAATGCTAAAATGCAAGTAGAGTTAGCAGTGTTAATATTCATAATAAAAGTTAATGTATATGGGGTGCTAATGGTCCAGGCTCCCTTTTTATTATTGACATCAATTTCACACTGTTGGGGAACTGATTAGATGCGAAGTCTCCCTGTACTTGCTATGGAAATAGGAGTGAGAACCACTTTCCTCCGTTGTTAATTCAGCTTTTAAAACAGAAAGTGTTGGCAAGACCCTGGCAGTAAACAATTCCAAACATTCCCTGATCACAGTAGCAGCCAGGAAAATGAATATTAATGAGGCCATGTCCTGCCACTGGTACAAACGCCCCAGGCTTCCTTCCTGACTGGGGAGGGGACTTCTGGACTCCACTCATCAGCTTGCCTAGGATGTGAATAATTCTACTCAGAGGTGTCATCACTGGCATTCTGAGGGACATCTTTCATTCTGCTTTGGACGCCCTGATGAAGAACACTGGACGTGTGCCACCAGTCCTATCAGTGACTGGCTCCTTGTTTTCCAGTGTTTGGTGGCAGAGAGACTGATGTATCTGTGGGACAGGCAGAGCTCTCAGAAGGAAATGATTTTATTTTTATTGTTTTTATTTTGTTTTTATTGGCGCACGTTCACTGTACACGGCAGTGGGTTTCATAAGAATATGTTTATACCAGTATATCTTACACTTTGCCACCCCACCTCTGCTTTTCTCGCCTGCCTCCTCTAACTCCCGTTAGTCCTCTTTGTTTTTCTGGACACCTTCATGTCTACTTTCCGGTCAGGTATGCATGATGACTTTATGTCTCTGTACAAATAGTAGGATCCACAGACGAGAGAGAATGTGATGTTGGTTGAATCTGAGTTAATTTCCTTGATATGATGTTTCTTGGTTGTATCCATTTTCCTGCAAATGACAATAGTTTCATTTGTTTTTATGGATGAAAAAAGCCATATACATTTATTTATATATACTGCTTCCTATGTATTTATATATACTGTTTTTGTATATTTATATATACTGTCTTCTGTATATTTATAGATACTGTTTTCTTTCTCTGTTCTTCTGTTACTAGATAGTGAGGTTGGCTCTGTTCCTTTGCTAATGTGGGCAGGGTTACATCACCATCAATGCGAGCATCTCTGTGATACGCTGCTTAGAGTTCTCTGGGTGAACACCGGGGGTGGTGTCCTATCCTGGACCTGTTTTTAGTTTATTAGGGAACTCCAAACAGTTTCCACAGGGTTGATCTAATTTACAGCATCTCTAGCAGCTGAAGGGGCTCCTTTCAGGGGAAACAAGTTTTAAATGATCTTAATTTGGCTCCTGATCCAGAACTTTGGAAAAACCCTTTGGCACAAGCTGGAGACCTGCTCCATCTCCCTTCATATAGCCCACTCTTCTCCAGGATGTTTGCTTGCGAGTGTTGGGGATCCTGGATTGCCGCGTTAGGCACAACCATGCTTCCTTGGGGGTAAGCTTGGTAATTCCAAACCTGAACATTCAAACCATCACTGTAGACTTTCCGATACACAAAGTGTCTTGTTGATCCCAAGGATGTTTTAAGGGTGACTATTGGTCTTTTTACTCCAAACAGGGTCCCTCAGACTACAGACATAAAGTCTCTTTTACCTTCTAGTAAGATATTGTGTTTGTGGGTGCGATTGGGTCTGAGGGATGCTTGCTGCAGTTTTGAGCCAGTAGTTATAGATGGCAGTGCCACTAGTAAGCATTTGCTTCCAGGAAACACCTTGAGTGTGTGATTGATGTCCCTGGGGCAAAGGTAGTCCCACTACTGAGCTGTTCACTAGGATTAATGGGGGCATAAAGGAAAAATCACTTGGGGCTTTTTTCTAAGTTTCACAGAAGTTTTGTGTTTTCTGTGTAACAGAACATGCAAGCAATCTTCTAGAGAAAGGTTCATATATCTCAGAGTGAATAGTGACAATTTACTGCCTAGAGAAGAAGAAGAAGAAGAAGAAGAAGAAGAAGAAGAAGAAGAAGAAGAAGAAGAAGAAGAAGAAGAAGAAGAAGAAGGAGAAGAAAGAGAGAGAGAGAGAGAGAGAGAGAGACCTGTACAGCACAGATCAGAAGGCTTGGGGACCACAGGGAAATCTGACAGAGGGCCTTCTTTCTAACACATAGCACCACCATAAGTGTCAGTCTGGGTCCTTGGCAACTGTTTGGGGCTTGGATTCAACACATGAGTTTGAATGCAGGATTTCTGTGTGATTCTCTCTCTCTCTCTCTCTCTCTCTCTCTCTGTGTATTGTGTGTGTGTGTGTATGTATGTATGTATCTCTACATCTCTCGCTCTCGCTCTCTCTCTTGAGAGAGAGAGAGCGAGAGCGAGAGCGAGAGCGAGAGAGGTCAGAGTCATCTGAGATGAAAGAGAGAGAGGGAAGGAAAAAATGACATATACTGACTGCTACACTGAAGCATCTAGATGCTCTACAGGGCTGGCGAGAATCCCCGTGTCTGCCTTAGTGACACACCACTGGCTATAAGGAAGCTTAGGGACACAGAGATGATGGGTCAAAGTGTGGTGTGTCAGTTATGCTGGAGCTTGAGGCACATTCTGGTGGGTACCACCATACATTTCTGGGAGTTTCTATCGCTTCAACATAAAGCAGAAAATATCCCTTCGTTGAACACCTCTCTTGTGCCATGTGCTAGCTGTATCCTCAGCATCAAAGGCTGTGGAAGAGACTGAGGAGAGGAAGTCAGGGTCCCAGCATTGCATGTTCAGCCGGCAGCCTGCTCAGCTGACTAGCTCACAATGGCAGAGTGAGATTTAGGACTCAGGGCTCTTCCCATCTTATGTTCCCTTGTGCATTGGTCAAGATCACAGACTGTGGCTAGATTGAGGCTGCAGCTGGCTATTTGAGACTCTCATCATTCCAGAATGCTCATCTCTTCATCCCTGCCTCTTCAGGGGGTCCTCCTTTGACCAGGCACCACAGGTCACTCCAGAATGCTCATCTCTTCATCCCTGCCTCTTCAGGGGGTCCTCCTTTGACCAGGCATCACATGTCACTCCAGAATGCTCTTCTCTTTGTCCCCGCCTCTTCAGGGGGTCCTTCTTTGACCAGGCATCACAGGTCACTCCAGAATGCTCTTCTCTTTGTCCCTGCCTCTTCAGGGGGTCCTTCTTTGACCAGGCATCACAGGTCACTCCAGAATGCTCATCTCTTCGTCCCTGCCTCTTCAGGGGGTCCTCCTTTGACCAAGCACCACACAGGTATTTTTCTGCTGTGCTTTCCAAGCTGTCAGCAGGCATTGATTTTCATGTTCCCATTTAATGAAAATGAAAACTTCCATCTCTCTTTGACTTTATACAGCAGGGTTTTGAATGCTCTCATCTTTGCTCATTGAGAGGTCTACCTCCATCTCAAGAGATAATGCATTGCACATGGGGCCACTTAAGCAAAACTGGTGCCCACTAGCTACACAAGGATGGGCAATTCTTCTAGCTTTCTGCAACCTGGTTTCTATTTCAAACAAGGGTGACACACCTTCTATTAACCACTGTGATTGGAGAATGTGCTGTGAACAAGGAAGCTCTCAGTACAGAATTTTATGTACGTCAGCTACATCTACATTCTACCCTGCACAAATACCATTTTTATGAGTTGAAAACTCATTAGGTTTTGGCAGATTCATGCCATTCAACCAAAAATTAAGACATAGGTGAAGGTTTTTGATTGGGAAACTCTCTTATCCTCTGTGGGGTTAGGAAGTTGTGAATTAAGTCTTCCCCAAAAGGGTGAAGGGCCGGTTGGTCAGTAGTGGTGACCACTGGGCATACCTGTGAGGGAGGCATATCTAACTAACCAGACATTTGTGATTATTCATAATGAGCACAGATTGTTTGAGCTTGGGGCTTCATTGGCTTTGGTTTCCATCTCTGGGTTTTACTCCTTTGTTCCTGTGTTATGGCACAGTCCGTAAAGCTGGTGATCAAACTTTCTAAAGTAGACCTCAGAGAGACACCTAGACTGTAGTACAGGGCGAGTGCCAGAGCCTAATGAGATGAGACTCAAAGCTGAGTGCTTCTGTGGAAAAGAAGGACTCAACAACAGAGTGGACAATTGAGTCAAGTGCTGGGGGAAGACGACGCTTGTCCTCAGGTCCCATGCCACACGTGACATGATTCAGAAGAGAGGATCCTAACCCTGAAGTACAAAGAACAGAAGAAAAAGGAAAAAAAGATCCATACATACTGATCTGAAAAATTGTTTGAGGTTGATTGCTGAAAGGGGAAAAGAGGGAGCGTGATGCAGTCAGTGCACTCTCTTACTCTTTCTCCTTTGTCAATAATAAGTGTGGAGATTAATGAGGCAGCCTCAGAGCCACAGCTGCTCATGTCTCCTATGGGGGCACTGAGGGGAACCTCGGACTCATTTTCCTTTTTCTGCATCAGGCAGGATGGAAGCCATTTTTGGGTGACATTCATTTCCATGCCTGCTGTCTGTGTACCACGGCCAATTCTGAAAATTTTAAGCCTCTATTTTTTTCTATGCACATAAAAGTAAGTAGTATTTACCTCTGTAAACTGTGAAGGCGGCATAACAAACCACACATGAAATAGAATAATGGGGCTGGGGTGAAGGCTCAGTTGTTAAGAGCATTTGCTGTCTTGTAGAAGGCTAGAGTTCAGATCCAGTACCCACATGGGGAGGCTCACAACTGCTGGTAATTCCAGCTCCGGGACGCCTCACACCATCTTCTGGGCTCAGCTCATTCCTCCCCTATGCCCACACACATGAGCACATACACAGGTGCATACACATACACATAAATTAAAAAAATAACTTTAAGGAAAAGAAATACTGTAATAAGACACAGATTATTTTAAAAAATAATAGTTATAACCATTACAATTGTGTTGCTGTGTTTTATGTAACAAATTGCTTTATATTCAGGAAAAATATCCTCTTAAAGGCATTTGCCTGGAGGGACAGTTACTCAAATTCTACATGAAAACAACAGAATTAATAAAAGACTGCATAGAATGACCTATGTGTGTAGAAGTCAGAAGAGTTCCCATGGATATTAATGGACTCAAACTTAAAATCCACAAAAGAATTCACTTCTCTTTCCAGGGAGTCATAAAGCCGGTTGCATTCAAGATGTTTGATCCTGCCCTATGTAAGCTCCTGTTGACTGGTGCCCATGCCTTGCAATATAGAAGGCAGGTATCTGGCACATCTCTGCCTGTTATACTTGACAACAGAACACTGAGGTAATTGGTAGGGCTCTTGTCCTTGGGAGAAGACACTGGTGACTTAGGTGACAACCAGAACTCTGGAAAGTCTTGTCCTCAGAGATGACCTGGCCTTCAAATGAGGAAGATGATGGCATTTCTGAGGTCAAAATAGAGATTATGTGAGACAGAAAATGACATTGGCTTGGTATACCAAGTCAACTGTAGAGGAATTTTAATCTGGCAACATAGCTGCTCTGACAAGAGATCATGTCCAAAGATATGATATTGCAGGAAAGCAGACACACCCTGGACTACAGTATGATCTGGCTGGATACAGAGACACTCTTAATACAGATCTTTAATCCCTAACAGTGCAGGTAAGGTTTGTTTGTAGAAGGAATCAGCCATGTTTGAAAGTAGCATCTAATTGAGGGGCAGATAAAGTGACAAATCAGAGAAAAATTTGACAGAATGAATCAGAGATAGGATAATCTCAACTCACATGAGAACAGCAGAGGGAGAAAGGCTACATAAAGAGCAGGGAGAGTAAGAAAAAGGTGTGTGGTGGTGGTGTGTGTGTGTGATGTGTGGTGTGTGGTGTGGTTTGTGTGTGTGTGTGTGTGTGTGTGTGTGTGTGTGTGAGTGATGTGTGATGTGGTATGATGTGGTGTGTGTATGTGTGTGTGTTATGTGGTGTGGGGTGTGTGTGTGTGTGGCAGTTTCACAGAGACAGTTCTACAGAGATGGGTTACAGAGAGAACAAGCTAGATACAGATGAAGACAGAATGAGCCAGAGAACAAGAAGGAGCCAGAAGATTAGAACATTGTCAAAGTTAGTATGAGGCCAGGCAGAGCAATTCAGTCAGAAGTCAAGAGGAGCTGGATTGAATCAGTCAGCTTGTAAGATTAGATTGTATGGAGGCTGGAAGCTTCTGGGCCTAGGCCAGGGATAGTTAGAATAGGATACCCTGAGAAGAGAACCTAGCTGGGTTGCATGGGAAAGCACAAGCCACAGAAACTTCAAGATAATTATGCATGTTATTGGAGCCATGAAGTTGGTGGCAACAGCTAACAGATCTATATTAAAATAATGGTTTATAAGGACTGCTGAGAAACTCAGTGGCTAAGAGCATTCACTGTTCTTGCAGAAGATCTAGGTTCTGTTTCCATCATTTCACATGGCATTTGATGACTCCCTGCTCCCCCCCCCCCCCAGGACCTGGGAACCCATCACCCTCTTCCAGTCTTTGTTAGTGGTCCACACACATGGTGAACACACACATGCAGACAGACACTTGGAGAAATTAATTTTTAAATAGTTTATCTTCTCAAGGTTGCCCCCCAAAAATGTAAGAATAAGGACTGTAACAGTGTGCAGAGTGTCCAAGTATATTTAAAGAGGAGTGTTATTTAAAAATGAATCTGGCCATTGCCTTGTGCCTGCAGCAGATTGTTTTCTGAATGATGCTGTCTCCAGGTTTGCCTGAGCCATCCACATTGTCACCACTCTGCCTGTGAGGGAGGCACTTGAAGAGTCTGACCACTTCCCTGGGTCCACAGATGTCATGAACTTTTTCTTTTCACAATGAGAAGCTCTTCTTGAAGAATTGATGTGTGTCCAGCATGCATGGAACTGAGTTTCATGAGGCTATTTGGCCTCTCTCTCTCTCTCTCTCTCTGTATAATATTTATATATATTATCCTATAAATAATTTTACATAGCTATATAAAATTCAGGATCTAAAAACAAGAGTATATACCCAATATTTGTCTTTCTGAGACAGGCTTAAATAGTCTGGTATGATAATCTCTAGTTTCATGCACTTTCCTACAGATAATAGTTTTGTTCATCTTTACAAGTGGATAAAATTCCATAGTGAATAGACACAACATTCTCCTTCTTCCTCAGTCACTGCATCTAAGTTAGTTCTGTAACTTAACTGTAAGAATTAAACTTCTTTAAATCACACAGAGGCTCCTGGATCTGTTTTGTCTTACAACTTGCAAATTCTCTGAATCAGAGTGGCCTCCAAAGATCCATTTCCAGGTATAAGACACACTATAAAATATAAACCAAATTTGCTTGGCTTATGACTTCCTGCCCCATAGCTGGATGTTTGCTGGGTAATATTTCTATGTCACTGCCCTCCAGTTTGTGTGTGTAGATAGCTCATCTCTCCCTGTAATGAGCACTTTGTTTAGAGGCAATATCTTTTCTGCCTCCTGGCAAAGCCCCTGAGGCAGGAACCTGGGCGGTCTCTAGCCTTGTGCTTGTTTATAGGGTGAGTCACTTGCTCCAGGCTGCCTTCCAGGCTGCCTAAGGCAGGAACATGGATGCTGGAGGAAGTCATACAGAATGCTTCTCTGTTGTAAGACTCTTTCTGCCTGGGCTGACAGTAAGCCCTTCCTTTCACCCTTGCTCTCTGGTTTCCAACTGCAACATCCTTGCCAGTTTCCCATTACTAATCCTAAGGCAAAAATATAACTTAGAGAGTCATCACTAACTCAGAATTATATGTACGATATATATGTGTGTACTTACAGGATGTGTGCTCTTATTCTTGTTCAAAAAATCATTTCTAGGGAAATAATTAGGCAGTGAACATGTTTAATGAAGTCATGAATGTGCCAAAGCCTATGCTATCCAAAACTCATTTTACTATTGTTCTAAGCATCCTTTGGGAAATGCTTTGACATCCATATTGGCTCTCTCAAGCAAGATTTCATAGACTTGGTAGCTTTTAAACCAAAATTAATTTTCTTGAGGTTCTGGAAGCTTAAAGTCTGAGACTAAATGCCATTAGAGTTGACTTCCCAAGGTCTTCTTGACTGTAGAAATGGTTGCCTTATTTCTGTGTTCTTGCATGGTCTCCTCCTACAAGGACATAAATTAGAGTGGATAAAGATCCACCCTGACCACCATCCTTACCCAAGTTACATCTATACAGACTATCAAGATACACTCAAATTCAGAGGCTCTGGAGGTTTACAGATATATACATAAGTCAGTTCATACCCACATCTGTGATGATTTGTATATGCTCAACCCAGGGAGTGGCACTATTAGAAGGTGTGGCCCTGTTGGAGTAGGTGTGTCACTGTGGGTGTGGGCTATAAACCCTCATCCTGCCTGGAAGTCACTATTCTGCTAGCAGCCTTCAGATGAAGATGTAGAACTCTCAGCTCCTTCTGCACTATGCCTGCCGGATGCTGCCATGCTCCGGCCTTGATGATAATGGACTGAACCTCTGAACCTGTAAGCTAGCCCCAATTAAATGTTGTCCTTATAAGAGTTGCCTTGGCCATGGTGTCTGTTCATAGCAGCAAAACCCTAACTAAGGCAACATACCACTCAGAACCAGCATAACTGAGATCAAACCAGAGTGCAGAAGAACCCCTGGGACCATCAGGGAAGAGGGTGACAGAGCCTTAGTTGGGTGCCTGGGGAGTGGGCCCTGAATGGTGTATGGCCATTCCCCAGAGCTGAGATGAGCAGAGACACAGCCACTTCTTCTGAGTTCCTCAAAGGCCCAAGGAGAAAGAGAAGCATAGAGTTTGCCTCTTCTTTCAGACATTTCTGAGATAGGGTAATCCCCCAGAGGAAGCAAGAAAAAGCTTCATGTGGTCGTGATGGATAGACTCTTGCTAGGGATGCAGAGCAGAGCCAGAACCCAGACAGGGCCGCTCCATGCCCTAGCACTTGCATAGAGTTACACAGAGAATTAAAGGTGCTATGGAAAATGACCAGAAACTGAACAGTGAGGAAGGAATGCTTTGTAGTGAGCTACGATATTTTTCTGTCCTCCAAAATCTAGTAAATCCTTACTCCGGAGTATTGCTGCATTGGAAATGGGATGATATCATTTGAATGTGCCCCTAAAAGTTTGTTTTATACATTTAACCCCCAGATTTACATGTTGATGGTATTTGGATATGGAGCCTTCAGGAGCTATGACTAAACTATCATTAGTGTTAGCTGAAGTAATGAGGGAGGCACTCACATGCTGGCATTAGTGGCTTTATAAGCAAAGGAAGAGAGATTTGAATTACTTTCCTTTCTCTGCCTTAATGGTGTATCTTAGTTTCTTTTACTGTGGTTGTGACTGAATGCTCTGACAAAAAAAATCGATTTTGGCTCACAGTCTAAGGTTATAGCCAGCCGTTACTGTGGGGGAAATCACAGCTGCAGGAGCTTGAGACAGCTGGTCACACTCTAAACACAGAACAGAGGCAGAGAGAAACAGATATCCATCTGTGCAGGCAGCTCAGCTCCCTTTCTTCACTCACACAATCCAGGATCCACTGCGTGGGGAACAGTCCACACCTACAAGTAAGACAGGTGTTCTTAGAACATCATCAAGGTAGCCCCCCATGGGCAGACTCTGAGCCCATCTCTCATGTGAGTCTAGATCCTGTCAAGCTGGTCATTAACAGTAACAAGCACAGATTGACTCCTTGTCAACTTGACAACCAAACACATCACTTTTAATCCTTGACAACTGTGATTTAAATAAGTTTCTAATCTGTAAAGTACCTGGGTTGTGGTATTTAGTTACAGTAACAAGGGCTGCCAACATACTGGAGCCTGGAAGTTTTAAGGAAGGATTTAATGAGATCAATTAAGCAATTACTTTGTTCCTGGATCTCTCAGCCTGCAGAATTGTGAGAGGATAAATGTCATTGATCAAGATCCCCAGTCTATGGTATTCTGTAGACAGAGAGCAAGAAAGAGTTAGACACATGGTGCAAGGATCCCTCAACAGCTGCCTGGTGAGACCTACCCGAGTGTCCAAGACAGCAAACCTGGACTGTAGACTCCAGAGAAACAATCATGGCAGTTGTTGGTGAGATCGCTGCTGCAAGTCCTTAGCATCAGCTTCTGATGGAAAGGTCAGGCTTTGGGCAATGACTGAGAGCAGACTTGTAGGAAGTATCATCAGTGCTAAGCGACTCATTTGTCCCTCTACAGGTGGGATCATCTTTTCAGAAAATGAAAGAGATAAATGCCACATTCATCTTTGTACCCTGCCCTCATCCCCACAGGGCACTTGAGCAGGGTGTGAACTCCTATTGTGAAGCTAGTACCATGGACAGCGACACTAGGGTGGACAGAGGAGACATGGGGGTGGACAGAGGGGGTGTGAGGGTGGACAGAGGGGGTGTGAGGGTGGACAGAGGGGTGTGAGGGTGGACAGAGGGGGTGTGAGGGTGGACAGAGGGGCTGTGAGGGTGGACAGAGGGGCTGTGAGGGTGGACAGAGGGGCTGTGAGGGTGGACAGAGGAGACATGGAGGTGGATAGAGGGGACATGGGGGTGGCAGAGGGAACCTGTCTTAGGGTTTTACTGCTGTGAACAGACACCATGACCAAGGCACCTCTTATAAGAACAACACTTAGTCTGTAAGTCAGATTCAGAGGTTCAGTCCATTATTATCAAGGTGGGAACAAGGCAGCATTCAGGCAGGCATGGTGCAGGAGGAGCTGAGAGTTCTATATCTTCATCTGAATGCTGCTAGTGGAAGACTGGCTTCCAGGCAGCAAGGATGAGGATATTAAAGCCCACACCCATTAAGGCTACACCTATTCCAACAGGGCCACACCTGCCAATAGTGCCACTCCCTGGGCCAAGCATATATAAACTAGCACAGGACATGAGGGTAGACAGAGGGGATGTGAGGGTAGACAGAGAGTGTGTGGAAGTGGACACAGGGGATGTCTAAATGGTGAAATGGTCTGCTGGGATCTGAGAGCCAATTTCAAATTTGTTCCTGGCCAATTGGGTCTTTTGGTTTCCTTCCACTTGTCCTGTGATATAAAAGGTATATGAATCTTCCAAATATCCAATTCTTTTTTTTTTTTTCTTGGTTTTTCGACACAGGGTTTCTCTGTATAGCCCCGGTTGTCCTGGAACTCACTTTGTAGACCAGGCTGGCCTCAAACTCAGAAATCAGCCTGTCTCTGCCTCCCAAGTGCTGGGATTAAAGTGTGCACCACCACTGCCCGGCAGAAATATCCAATTCTTGACTCCCTCACTTCTGAGCTTTAGATGCCAAGACTTGAGGCTCTCTTTAAAAGGAAGTCGCTGTAATTCTAGGAGACCCACTTTTAGTGATGTGTCTTATGGAAAACAGAAGCTTCATAAATGAGAGAAAGTAAGAGAAAAGAAAGGAAGAAGCAAAGGGGGCAGAACAAAGGAAAGAAAGAGGGAAGAAAGGGAGGAAGGAATATGAAAGACCCTCTTGTGTGATTTTATAGGAGCCAGGATACCTTTCCCTATGGCTGGCATACATCCAGCTAAATGTGATTTCAATAAGTCGGGGGCATTTACTGTCTCAACAGGGTTTGAAAAGAGGCAGTTCAGTGGTTCAGTAATGCTCCTGGGACTGGTGTTTCATGTCTTTCTCCCCCGTCAACTTTGAGGTTATAGGAGTCTTGTTTCCAATGGGGGCTGGATGGTTGGTCCACTACAAACATCATGTCCTAATATGACAGCCTTTTATTATCAGAAGGTAGATGTGGACAACGAGGCTCCCTGGGATTTCTTAGTGGTATTAGAAAAAGCCTGGTGCTAAAACCCTTCATGAAATCCATACCATAGCTTCCAGTCTTCATGGTTCAAGAGGAAATGAATTTCCCTCATCTCTTTCAAAGGGCTGAATGGTTACAGCAGAATGGGTTCCTGGTTCAGCCCCTGAGATGTAGGACACCTGGGAAAGCCAGCTTGGGTAGAGTATATGTTGCTTAGCAACAGGAATGTTCTGTGAAGCCTGTCACCAGGCCATTTATCATGTAAACATCATGAAACATACACAAATAATTTCATGGGACCATTGCCTTATACGTCATTGTTATGTATATCCTATACATTATTATGTGCACATGATGTATGCACAGCAGCAGTATGTGTCACATGACTATGTTTTACAATGGGAAATAGAGTGAGGTATTCCCCTCCTCCCACCCTTCCCCAGTTTCATGGAGTTACATGGGTTACCTAGGTTCCCAGGTGTGGTTGTATTTATATATATAATTTAGGAGTACGGGAGGATGCTTTTAGATGGGTAGATGTCTCACTCCCTTTTAGAAACAGTGTGAAATCATTTATTTTGTCTCTTACCTAGGTAGTGTCAGGCCACCTGTGTAGGAAAAACTCTCACTGGCTATTACTGTGCTCTGTGTAAGCTTCAGGACCGTAGGGAGAGGGGTTAGGCACATGCTTCACCATAAGCCATTATTTAATGGGAAATCAGTCTGACCCAACCCCTGTGCCATGCGTGGCTTGAGTGTTCTCTTTGAGGTGCACATGATGCTTTATCTGCACACCCACATGTTGATGTATTTCAGAGGGGTGTCTTTGAGAGACAGGGAGGAGGAGATGAGAGCATAAGAGTGGGGCCTCACGAGGGGACCAGTGCTGTCTTTGAAGAGGAAGGGAGATGTGAGCTAGTGCCTTTGTTCTGGTCTCACTGTGAGGTACCCTCTGCTGTGATGCAGGAAGATGCTGGGGCCCAGACTGTGGACCTGCAACCTTTAGGACCATGAGCTAAGTAGATTTCTTCTATTCTTTGTAAATAAAACTTCAGATAGTTTGCTATAGCTACCCTAGATGAATTTAATCACACTGTTTTCACAGTTAAGGTAAAATGAGTAAATATGACTTAAAATTCTCAAAGTAGAGCAAGGTATCTCTTCCTCTAGATCTTTGAATATGGAGGGAAAATATTTTCTAGAAATGAATCTTAAATTTTTGTTATAGCTCATTGACCGGAGCCCATGTGTTTTAAACCCACTTCTAACTAAGAAAATGCAGGAATTGTAGTTTAGCCTCCATCTTGGTGCAAGACTGGCCAGGAAAGGACAAAGACTGAAGTTGTGGCCATATGCAGTGTAGTGATTTGAGTATGCTTGGCTCAGAGTGTGGCACTATTAGGTGTGGCCTGTTGGAGTAGGTGTGGCCTTGTTGGAGTAGGAGTGGCCTTGATAGAGTAGGTGTGGCCTTGATGGAGGAAGTGTATCACTGTGACGGTGGGCTTGGAGACTTCAGCGCAGCTGTCTCTCATCCCCCTTTCCTTCCCTTTAAGCTGAACTCTTTTTGATCTCTCCATGTCTAGGCATACATTCAGTTGCTATGGCCACAATTGCTTGTCATCTCAAAGTGGTATCCACAGTATTACATGGTGGAATATCTGCTCATACCTGTGCATGGGTGCATGTATCCAGATGCCCTGAGCAGTGTTCTGATAAAGGAGTCATGGGAGCGAGTGTCAAGCCGAGGCATGTAAGAGCTGAGGTCCAGTCCCTGGCTCCCCATCTCCAAGTGGGGGCTCTATGTATTTAGGCCAGGGCTCCAGGTGTGAGCAGAAACATTGCTTCATCATTTGAATAATGATTTTTCTTCAGCAAAACACATGGCAATGCTTTCTATTTGTCCATCTGGTCATCATCACATATCTCTGTTTCTAATATTTATAAAGTGTGATTTGGTCTTAGTGGAGCATTTTAAATGTGGATATCTAATTAGATCACTGGATATTGTTTGTGTTCCTCAAAACTAAGAGTTGGGTAGAGATGATTTCTTTGATATGTGTTTGGATCCCTTCCATTATTTCCACACTCCACACTTTTGGTTGTCTCTAAGAACTGTGCACTAAAGGAACTCAACTTTTAGCTATTTTGAGTCACTCATAAAAATTACTTCAAGCTTCCTGGTTTGGTTGCCACCACATAGACAGCTGTTTTATACCAACTCTCCTCCACTCTGTTATACTTTATTTTTTCAAATGAATAATTTGGGTAACAAATGAATGATTTTAAATAATTACTTTCTGTGTTGTCTGAGGAAACGTTACAAAGGAGAAGATAAACTCTGTAGATATTTAGATACAAAGTTGTGTAGCTATTTCTTCCAAATTAAACGACTTCCTCTTAAGCCCCAAGAAGTCAACAAAACCTTCAAGACGCAGGAAGTTCCTGAAAATTACAAAATTAAATACTCCTCCCCAAGATTATACAAGTAGTAAGGGTTCCTGGAGAAAAGACTCTAAAGCACCCACTGTCAGGCAGGAGGTTCAGATATGTCTTAATGAGTGGTCCCTCACACCGGGTAGACTTTTGTGTGATTCAGCCATACCTACTTCTGTAAGCCACCTGTTATCTTGCTCTGTAAGTAAACCCATAAACCCATTGTTTCACCAAGTCCACTGTGGTGGGAATTGTTGGTCTATTGTTGGTGCTCTGTCTGGGGTGAGTGGACTCAATCTTGTCTCACCAGGTAAAGTCATAGGTATCTTCACTACCACCTGATGCTGTTCACATTGGATGTTCTTGAGAATCCCTCTGGTACTTAAAATGTCTGAAGTTTTGTTCTCATTATGAAATATAGGCAATGTGTACAAGCTGTATTTCTCTTACAGCCTATCAAGGACAAATTCTTTCTTATCATGTGAGAGTAAATTAATTAAAGTATTCATCGAAGAAGAGCAGATGTTTCTTGAGTGTTCCCTACTCACTCTCTGGTGGGAACTCTTACTCTCTATTAAGCTATCTGGCTTGGCTCTAGTTCAGCCCCACATAAGTGTGTCTTGCCCCCCCTGCTCTGGATGCTAAATCTTTGTTTAGTGGGCCATCTCTGGCTCCCTTCCTGCTGCAGAAAAGAGTTGAGTTATTGTTATAGCAAATGCATGATCCAAAAGTCCTAAAACAGTGACTGTCTCATCTTTTACATAAAATGCTTGCCAACTCCGGTTTAGATAAAATTCATGATGGAGTTTGGGATGGAAAAAGATATTTATTAAACTCATTCTATTCTCCAGTTTTTCTGGGATGAGCAAAGCCCTCCATATGTTCTTTGTCATGACTGTAAGTATCCCTGCCAAACAAATAACACTCCTTGAAACAGAGCATGGTGTTTCCTATCCATTCAATGTGCTTTCAAATTGAGCAAAGAGACAAATGTCTATTAATACCATGGACATGGTAGGAACTCTTAAAGCACAATAGAGATGACATCAGATGGCAACAAAGGCTTCAGGCTTTAACCCTGCACCCGTCGGAATAGGGACACGGAGGTCTGAGACCCACATGTGGAAGAGCAGTATGATCAGGCCATCCTGTGCTGCCTTTACTGCAGACCAGAGGGGGAGCTGACTCACAGCACTCTTCTTCTCTCTCCCTTGTGCTGGATGGTATTCTTCAACTTGATACAAGCTAAAGCCATCTTAGAAGAGGGAGCCTCAACTGATTAAAAGGTCTCCAGTAGGAAGGCCTGTAAGGCATTTTCTTAAGTAGTGATTGATGGGGGAGGGCCCAGCCCATTGTGGGTGATGTCATCCCTGGGCTGGTAGTCTTGGATTCTATAGGAAAGCAAGATGAGCAAGCCATGGGATGCAAGCCAGTAAGTAGCACCCTCCATGGCCTCTGCATCAGCTCCTGCCTCCAGGTTCCTGCCCTGTTTAAGTTCCTGTCCTGACTTCCTTTGATGATCAACAGTGATACTGAAGTGTAAGCCAAATAAACAGATTCCTCCCTAAGTTGTTTTTGGTCATGGTGCTTCCTCACAGCAACAGGAATCCAGCCCATGCAACCCCGGTCTGGCCCCTGCAGCCTGGCCACACTGGGGCTCTCAGTTTTCTTTTCTATCCTGAAAGAAGAGCAGTGGTTTCTTTTGCTACTGCTTTTAAGATGGTTCCGATGACAAACCCTAAAACCAAAATGAGTTTCCTTTCCTTAAAATCATTTCTTAATTACCCAGCTTGATGATCACACATTATATATTATGTTAGTATAAGCAAAGCATATGCATCTCAAAGGGGGTCTGGCAAGCCAAGACGTCCCGGCGACTTCCACCACCTTGACAGAAGGGACAGATGGCTGGGCCAGGAGGCTGGAGCCTGTTCAGGTTGGAGAAGTAACTCCTACCATCCACTGCCTGCAGAAAGCCTGTGGAGTGGGCATGGAGCCATGGACTTAGAGAGGAACTAGCCTGAAGGATGGTGTCTGTCTGGAAAGACCTGGGAAAGATAATCAGGAGGAAAAACAGGAGAGGTAGAGAGACAGCTGCAAGGACTATCATCCAGCCTTTTACCTTGAAAGCTTATCTAAAACAGATCTCAGCCCTCGGCCACGGAAGGTTCAGGTGTAGGCTTCCTCCTAGTGAGGGTACTCATTATAGTGGGTGTGGGTCCATTTGATGGGTGGAGTGGGGCTGAGGTCATTGTGGGTGGAGTGGGGGTGGGCTCACTGTGCTGGGTGGATGGGAGATGAGCTCGATGCAGTGGCTCTCTGCTAAGTCTTTGACAGTGACTCAGGTATTGAAATAAACTGACATTTAATGGGCACCCAGCTGCTGTTGAAGCTACTACCATGGTTCCCTGGGATGGAAGGTGATGGCTAGGGTGTTCTGTGTGACGTCTTTTACTTTGGTGTGTGCTGTGACTGCATCTAGACCTAGAACCCAAGTTCATATACAGCTGTGTAGTAAGAGATTAGCTCAGAGGTTTTAGCATATTTGCATGTGTATGGGAATCTTCACAAGAGCTGAGGCCTGATGAAGGGAACACCACAAGTTGCTTATATATTTTAGCAAAACAAAGGCAGGAAATTTGTGAATGGCACTCAGAACTTAAACAGTACATTTTAGAAACATCATTAAAAGATATTAACACATTGGGGGCATAACATTCGGTAGATGACAATAGCTACCCCAGTGCATTTCCTTATTCAGGTTAATACAATCCTAGTGATCATATCTGGTGATAAAAGCTGTTTTCCAGCTTGGTAACCAAGGGATGTCCCTTCTAGAAGAATCTTCAGAGTGTATCATATGTAGAAGATGGACCAAATGGCCCTCACATCAGTTACAGTTCCTCAGGTGGTTTCAGCTTAAATGGTCAACTCACCAATGACAATGGGTCACCTTTAACTCTCCCAGATAACTCAATGCTTCATTCCTACAGAATTCTCCTCTGCTGCCACAGAGTCACACTCTCAGCTACTTGATTAGGAAACTTGTGTGAGTTCAAAGCTTCTGCGTGAAGAAGAATCTCCTCACAGGACTGAAAGAGTGGAAATTATCAGTGGAAGAAAATCTAATTTGATGGATAAGAGGTAATATCTTGATTTGAGCAAGGCTGAATATTTCAGGCTAATTGGGCATGATTCTTGCCCGTTTTTATTGGGTTGTAAATATTTTATATATTCCCACTCTGAACATTTAATCTGTGATGTTTCTGATGCATTTCCTGTCCCATTTTGTCCTTTAACATTTTTTCATATTTTTGATGTATGGACATCTCAATTTTTATGACTTTTTCCTTCATTATGTCTCAGGCCCTGAAGTTTGCTTTCTCATCTCTAGATCAAAAAAAATTTATGAAGGTTTTTCATTATTGACATTTTTTGAATCCACTAGGAATTTGCTTTAGAGAACAGTATGAAGTTGGAGTTTCAATTTTTTTCTGTCTAAATATTTAACTAGTTATTCTACTCTCCTTCAAAAATTACTATTTTTCTTTTTGCAATAAAATTTTCAGCCTTCTTTTATAATATATGGACTCTCATTCTTATGTTCAGGACTGCGCTACAGGACCTGTTCTGCTCCATTTTTCTCTCTGCCGAGTTTTCATCCTGAACGATTGCTTGGTAAGTTACTATTACTTTACTAATATTCTCAATATCCGATAGACTATGCCATTCATTTCTCAATCAATTATTTTTCAAGATATTTGTTATTGATCCAGTTCCGTTTCAAAGGTGCAAACCACAGTAATTAAAATCCGCATGGTTAGCAAATCAGGAGGAGGCTCCTTAGGAAGAGAAGAGGGCAGTGGGCGTGGACATGACAAAATACCTTATGTATGCTTATGAAATTGTTAAAGAAGACATTTGAGAAAAGGTGTCTCAGCATAGGGTATTTAAAAATCTATAACATAAATATTTTTATCACCGAGAAAAGACTTTGTTGGGTTGAACATGTAATTTGGAGAATGGACATCTCTGTTATATTGAGTCTTCCCATCCAGGAATATGAAAGTCCATATTATGTTAGTCCATGAAGTTTAAAGTATTTCCTCATATGGGCTCTGCACAGTCCTCCTTTATGCTACAATGGTTAGTACTATCAACTTGGCAGGATGTACAATACCGGGGTGAGAAGCCCGTGGGAAGATCTACCCGATTATGTCAGCACAACTCATGGGCTGGGAGCCCAGACTGGATAAAAGACAGGAAGCAAGTTGACTACCAGCATTCCTCTGTCTCCCAACTGTGGACTGGATGTTGAGCTTTCTCACATGCCCACC
>CM052713.1:79117423-79132821 GCA_028551405.1 Uromys caudimaculatus
CGTTTGTATTCTATAGATGTGGAGAATTATTTGCTTTTCCAAGATAATTATTTAATTTATTATTTAATAAATTAATAAATAATAATAGTTACAAAAATCCAGTGGGGAAAGTCTAGAAACTGAAGATAAGATAGGATCTTTGCAAAATTACTAATGTTCTGTTTCACGATGGGTGAACCAGAATTTATGGTTTCACACTACTCAAAGTCCCCTAGCTTCCCTCCATGATTTGTTAATCAATTTACAAGTTGTGTTCAATTGATGCCAAAATAATTGAATTCCCTTTTAAAGGTAAGAAACATGTATGGAACTAGCAAATATAACAATATAGGAAGAAAGAATGTCCACAGTTGTTGGATCGGCTATTTGTTCCATTAAAAGGTTTTATGAAGATAGTAAATAACAAGGGAGATTGGAAAGTATGGGAAAGATGAGCTATGGAGAGAGAAAGCCCCTCAGTCCTTATCTGCCAATTCTAATGAAAAATACCACAAACTCGCCAGCTGTTTTATTCCTATGTTTCACTGGACTGGTTCATTTTTAATCTTCATTTTTAATTCACTCATTTATTTTGTCTTGAGAGCTTAATTAAGCCCTAAGGTGGGCAGACATTTCTGAACACAGTGATCCACTCTTTAATGCAGTGCTGAAGTTGGAGGCTGACCTCTTAGGAAGCGTAAGGGCGAAGGGAGTATTTGGTTTTCTTCACTTGCTAAAAGGATTCAAGGACCAACTCAAATGCTATTGGAGCTATAATAACATTTCAGAAAGCGACACTTCAGAGCAAACGGTCTGTACAAGTGTGAGCATTATTAGCATATGGGATCCTGGACCATCGCAAATGTCCCTCAAATGAACGGTGTATTTCTGTGAGTATAACACACAGCGTTGGTGATTGAGAATGCAGCTTCCTGGGATTAATGTCCAGAAACTTCTGGATATTTTAAAACACAATGACTTGGAACCTGGTTTTTTTCTGCCTGTGGGTTTTACTACACAACAAATTATGTGATACAGTTTTTACTGTAGGAAAAGAATCAGTTAATATTAAAATGTCAAGGAAATGCTCTAGCAGCGGACACTGGCACCTGCCTGCTATCCTAGCAACTCCAGAAGCCGAGGCAGAAAGATTGAGGGCCACCTTGTACAACTTAGCAGTATCTTGCCTCAGAATAACATTTGAAATGTGTAGGTGGGGCTCCATGGGGCACTTGCCTAACATGTGTGAGACTCAGTTCTATCTCTGACCATGCTAAACAAGTCTCAGCATACCAATCACCAACCACAATCACCAATCACCAACCACAAATCACCAATCACTAACCACCAACCACCAACCACCAATCACTGACCACCAATCACCAACCACCAACCATCAATCACCGACCACCAATCACCAACCACCGACCACCAATCACCAACCACCAACCACCAATCACCAAACACCAACTACCAACCACCGACCACCAATCACCAACCACCAACCACCAATCACCAAACACCAACCACCAATCATCAACCACCAATCACCAACCACAATCACCAATCACCAACCACAAATCACCAATCACTAACCACCAATCACCGACCACCAACCACCAATCACTGACCACAAATCATCAACCACCAACTACCAATCACCAACCACCAACCACCAATCACCAAACACCAACCACCAACCACCGACCACCAATCACCAACCACCAACCACCAATCACCAACCACCAACCACCAATCCTCAACCACCAATCACCAACCACAATCACCAATCACCAACCACAAATCACCAATCACTAACCACCAATCACCAACCACCAACCACCAATCACTGACCACAAATCATCAATCACTGACCACCAATCACTGACCACCAACCACCAATCACTGACCACAAATCACCAACCACCAACCACCAATCACCAATCACCAAACACCAGTCACCAATCACCAACCTCCAATCACCGACCACCAACCACCAACCACCGACCACCAATCACCAACCACCAACCACCAATCATCGACCTACCAATCACCAACCACCAATCACCGATCAACAACCACAAATCACCATTATAAGTAATTGGTTTACAGTCCTATGTAATTAGTTAAAAGGGTATCATATGATAATATCTGTGTATAGTTCACTGGCTAAAAGATCTCATAGATTATTCTTTAAAAATAAATAGTAATTAATGATTTACTGATCATTCATGTACCATGTGTTAGACATGAGGCACCAGGGATATGACAGGTGTAAAAACATTCTCGTGGAACGGTGACCTATCATGTTAGTAGAGTCACTGACAAAGCAGAGAAGCAAGTGTGGCTGGGGTGAGAGCTGGAGTGGGAGCTGGGGTGGGAGCTGGGGTGGGAGATGGAGTGGGAGCTGGGGTGGGAGCTGGGGTGGGAGCTGGTATCATTTGGCAGGTCAAGAGGTGTTGCTTGAAGATGGGACCATTGGTGAACTTAGCGAGGGAGAGTGGTCCACCAGACAGGACAGTTGCAGCATCTTCTCTACGGCACCAAAGACCCCATTGTGTTTATTTGCCAAATTTCCTAACCCATTTCTCTACTGCTTACCATCAAGGCTTCTTCCATAACTGCGCCGTGAGGATAGTGCTGCAGTAAACACCGAGAGGTGGCATCTCTGTGCTATGCTAACTTGGAGTCACGTGAGTCAACACCTAGGATGTGCTCTGTTTGTATCAGTAATCGCAGAGGACCAGTTTCACCCGTAGGCACTGGCCTTACACTGTCAAATTCCCCTGTTGTCTGTGCTTAATTAGCATGGTGTCTATAAGATACTTAATAAGGACGGAGGACATCACTGATTCTGTGTTTCTAGGATCCTGCACTTAAGACTTAAAATGCCACAAAAACTTAAAATAGACAAATTGGATTCCATCACAACTCCAGTGCATCTAAGGGCACCACGATCCAGGAAAGGGGAGGAAAATTGTGTGTCGGATGATGGGTTAATTTCCAGGATATATAAGTAACTCCTACAACTCACAACCTAGCTTAATTAAAAGATGGTGGGCAATGGATTTTAATAACCATTTTTCAAAGATGATATGCAAATGGCCAACACACATTAAAGATCTCAATGCTGCCAATCATTAGGGAATTCAAATAAAAATCACAGTGAAGTCTGTCCCTCAAACCATTAGAATAGTGACTACCAGTAAAACCAAAGCAAAATCAAAACCCACGAAAATAGCAATTGCTAGTGAGGATGTAGAGTAACTCGAACCCTGGTATCCTCTTGGTAACACTGTGAAGTTGTACAGCCACTATGCAGCCGCAGTAGGGTATTCCTTAAGGAAAATAGAACAAACACAAAATGAAAACAAAAGCCCTAAAACTGAACCTACAGTATGACCTGAAATAAGAATCTTAAGGAAGTAATTACCCAACTGATTTCATCATGGTGCTATCAGTGACAGCCAAGGAGGGAGCAAGGCAGGGCTTATCAGCAGGAAGATGGATAATAGAGGTGTAGTAGAACACTTGGTGACGTTATCCAGCCTCACAAAAGAGGCTCTGGTGCAAGCGACTGCACAGAGGACACTGGTGATATCATGTTCAGTAAAGTCAGCCAGTCACAAAAGCACAAATGCAAGACCGCATCTCTGCAGAGTCACTGGAGTCACGAAGCTCAGAAAGTCTGAAATGGCTGCCAAGGCTGGGCAGAGGGAGTCTGATGGGCAGAGTTTCAATTCTGCAAGACAGAAACATCATGGAGTTTGTTTCACAACATGACTACACTTAACTCCACCAAGAGAGGCATTCGGAAAGAACTAAAGTGCTAAATTTAATTTTGTGCTTTTTAAAATAAAAGTGCAGAAAGAATAATACAAAATAGTGTGGACCGAGAGACTGAGTGTTCTTTCATGAAGAAGTAATAAATCATATGTTACATATGTCCTCTTCATTCTGAACCGAGACCCTCAGATGCAGCCACCAAGCAAGTCAGGCAAAAGGGTTCAGATGAAAGGCTTGGTGCCAGCGTGTCTCTTGCAAAGATGTCTCAGCCAGTCTGTCACTGGCTCTCGTGGAACTTCAAAAAGAGTTTCCTGACTGAAGCCTGATTTGGCTCTGTGAGAATTGCTGCCTTGTTCTTGGTTAATGTAGTCAGAGTTATTTTATATGCTAACTAGGTCAAGTCTTTCTAGAATAAATATAGCGTCCCTTCCCCAAATATGAAAGAGGTCTGTTGCAGGAAGATTCATTTTCAAGTCGGGTTGAATAAAAAATTGAACTGGTTTGTAGTTTGAATGCAGTGCTGAGAACGGTCTCCAGTGAAGAGATATCATTTATGAAGGATTAACAGAAGGACAGTACTAGAATCAAATCTACCCTCAACCAGCAACACCTATGATGATTAGCTTTCATTCTCATGCTAGGGCCACCTGGGAAGAGAATCCCATTAGGGATTGCCTACTGTTTAGTTGGGATTTCTACTGCTGAGATAAAAGACAAGGACTACAGGCAACTTGAAGAAGAAAGGGTTTATTTCAGCTTAGAGTTCCACAAGACAGTCCAAGACCGAGGAAAGCCAGAGCAGGAACTCAGACTATGCAGGAGTCTGGAGCCAGAACTGATGCAAAGGTCCAGGAGGGGTGTAGACTTATTTTTCTTTTTTTCTTTTTTTTTGCAGCCTACTTTTAATAAGGGTTCAGCCTCTGCTCTAGTCCACCACCCAGCTGAGGTAGGTAGTGGAAAAGTTACTAGGATATGTGGGAAGTGGACCCATTCAGCAATAGTTCTTTGGGGGGTGAGCTCGATCTTTTTTCTCAGGAGTTCCCTCTAGCAAACACCAAATATGGCTTATCAGCTCTAGACCAGTCCTCTAGGCAGGCAATCACACACAGGAACTCAGCGTGATCCAGCAGCTGCTGTCCAGTCCTGAAGTCAGGCAGATGGCGCACGCGAAATGGCAGCTGCTGTCCAGTGCTGAAGGAACCGTTAGGCTGGCCAACTGGCCCGAGGTGAGGCCGTGCAAGCGGCAAACTTCCACAGAATCCTCAAGAGCTGTTCTTGGGCGAGCTTCTCTCAGCGGCAGCTTTCAGAACAAACCAAATCCACTTCAGAGGGGTGCTGCTCACTGACTTGCTCCTCACGCCTTGCTCAGCCTGCTTCCTTATAGCACCCAAGACCACCAGCCCAGGGTGGTGCACATACTGAGCTGGGCCTTCCCATATTAATCATCAATCAAGAAAATTGGCTGCAGGTTGGCCCAAAGACTAGTCTAGCAGAGTCATTTTTTCAATTGAGGTCCCCTCTTCTGAAATGACTCCAACTTGTGTCACAAAACTAGCCATCATATCTAAATAGGACTGGTCTATGGGTATGTCTGTGAGGGAGTATCTTATTTAAGTTAGTTGATTGTGAAGGCCCAACTCACTGTGGGAAATACCATTCATTCCCTCGGCAGGGTTCCTAACTGTATAGGAATAAAAACCGAGTTGAGCTCAAGGAAGCGGGCAAGCGAATACGCATTCATTCATTTTTCTATGCCCTTTACTGTGGATAGACTCCGACCATATTTCAAGCCCCTTCTTCAACTCCCCACAATTACAGACCACAGCCTGGAATTGTGGGTGGGAATGAGCCCTTTCTCCATTAAGTTAACTTTTTGTCAAGGTGTTAATCAGAGTGTCAGAAGTTAAACTAGGGCAGACTCTTAACAGTTTACCCTCCGGGAAGTCTGTGAATGGAGTCTGTGACATGGGTGCTCTTGTTGATCCTCTAGAATAGTCCTTATTTATTGTGAGTCAGCCATCAGGACTCAAGGGATGCCTAACGTGGTGACATCTCCAGAACAGATGGCATTTGGTCCTCAGTTCCGATCTAGCATCATAAGAAACACTTTGGATGTGATAGCAGCCTGGGGGGCCAGGATGGATCGCACTTCTCCTAGGTCAATGCAGCACAGATGCTAATGCTGCTACACATTAAAATGGGGACACAGACAAGAGAACGAGACCAGCCTGGGTGATGTCAGGGCTGGGAAGAGGGAACCACTTCTGTCATTACTCTTTCCCTGTGGGCCACAGGCTGACCATAGCTATTGGAAACATAAGCCCTGTCTACAGTTGACTATGCCTCAGGAATACTTTCTCCTTCTCAGCCTTTTCTTCAAGCCTGTGTTCTCTCCTGGGAGCTCTGAAAAAAATTATCAAAGCAGATGCCATTCATTGCTTCTCTGAGGGGTCCCTCCACTGGGTCCTGTCATTTTACTACAGGTCCTAACTCCTCAGTATTGATCTCTGTGACTTCAATCTGCTTTTCTAAGGACACTGTCTTGACATCTCCCTCTGCTCTCGACCAGGAACTGCAAACCAACGCCACATATAACTCCAGAGCTGACATTCCAGAGCACACCCTATGCAACCCCCTCCATGCTGGGTTACAAGTGGGATCACCATCTTTATAAATCTAAGGACGCAACATGTCTGCCCCAGGTCTAGCCACCAACTCCTGCTTTCCTCTCCAAACTGTAAGCTCTGGCAGAGAAAACCTTCAGCATACTCTCTCTGGTGCCAGGTGCTGTGGACTTCCTTCCTGTGTGTGATTTTTGTGAGGAGTCTGCTTGATGGTTTCCCTAATATCTTTCCTATAGCTGGGATCTAACATCTGTCAAGAAGCAACTTAAGGGAACGGGGGCTTATTTGGGCTCGCAGTTAGAGGGGATACAATAGTAGAACTGGAACAGTTGTAGTGGGAGGCTGGTTGCTCGCATCTGAGAAGGTCAGGTGGTGATGCTGACACTCAGCTGAGCTCTATCCTCTTTTATTAAGTCCAAAACTCTAGCTTTTTGCTGCCTGCATGTAAAGTGGGTGTCTTAGTTAGGGTTTTCTGCTGTGAACAGACACCATGACCAAGGCAATTCTTATAAGGACAACATTTAATTGGGGCTGGCTTACAGGATCAGAGGTTCAGTTCATTATCATCAAAGCGGGAACATGGCAGCATCCAGGCAGGCATGATGCAGGAGGAGCTGAGAGGTCTACATCTTTGCCTGCCAGCCTCTAAGAGAAGACTGACTTGCAGGCAGCTAGGAAGTGGGTCTGATAGGCCACACCCACAGTGACACACCTACTCCAACAGGGCCATACCTTCTAATAGTGCAACTCCCTGGGCCTAGCATGTGCAAACCATCACGGTGGGTCTCCATATCTCAGACAGTCCTCTCTGGAAACAACCTCAGAGACACATCCAAAGGTGTTTTTCATGGACATCTTGAATGTTACTGGGTCCGATTCCATTGATCATTGAAGTTAACAGTTGCTAGGATCCAGTAGGCCTTAGAAGTAGTGTATTCCTTCTCAGAACAGGTCTGTGGTGGCAAATGCAAAAAGCAGGCTATCTGTTTCCTCTCCAATGCAGGACTTAGTGACAAGGACAGTCTTGCCACTCTAACTCCTCAGAATATGTGCTCTACAGAGTCCTGTGGGGCATCTTGAATGGGACTGCTCTGTTTAACCAGCCATGGGTCTGTATAAGGTGCTGGGATTCTAGTCACAATGATGTCCCTTTCTGTTGTCTGCAGTGACTTTGCCTCTGATGGTGGAGTCACAGCTGCTGCAGGCTTTACAGAAGTGTTTTCTGAGAGGGCTCGAGGATGTGTCCAGGATCTACTTTTTGGGTTTTGCACAGTTGGGCACTGTCTAATCCAGCCCCTATAGTGTGCCTTCATTTGCTTGTACAGAACACACGTGTGAATCCACACATCTGTTATGAGGCTGCTACATCCGTGCAGTTCAGTAACTATGGAAGCTAAGGGTCCATCTCTTTCAGGAAGCTTTTCATCAGCTCCTAACTACCCCTCACCACCCATGCCTAGTTATATTTCTGTAATTTTATCTTTTTGGCACCGCTGAGACCTTTTTGTCCCATTTCTATTTTTGGTGTATCCCCCCTAAAATATCTTCAGGTGCCTCCACCTGAGAAAGCGTAGTGAATACTTATCTACAGAAGTTCCGGACATGTCCAGAAGCTTCAGCAAGCAGAGACTGGATAAACAAAGCCTCTGTTCCTATGAATTATACTTGGATATTTGACTCATCCAGGAGGAGAATGAAATTAATTAGAATACAAATTAAAAGTAAAATAAGGCAGTAGAATCATGCAAAGGTAACAGGGGGGAAATGGCCACAATTATGAGACTGAATTGACTAGTGGATTGTGTGGGTGACACATACAGGAAGCTGTTGCAGGGGGAGAGGAGCAAGGGTGAGCTTAGCACTGGCAGATGAGTCATATGACAACAGAACAATAAGCCTGAGAGATGCTGCCCCAGCCAACATGGTCCGCCAACTGGCTTACTGGTCTGCTGTTTTGTCATGGAGGCAGGTTCCTCTATCTTATCAAATTGCTTTACTTTAAGATGATATCTCCCCTGTGCTTAAAGATGATGGGGAAAACAGATTCAGAAGAATACTCCAGGCACAAGAGAATTTTCCAAGGTATCACGATAGTTTATATGTGAAATGTCCCCATAGGCTTACATGTCTGAACACTTAGCTTCCTGCTGGTGGCACTGTGTTAGGAAGTTGTAAGATACACTGGAGGTGGGCTCACAATGGAGGAAGTGGGTTGCTGGGTGCTTGGCCTTATGGGTAATAGGTTGGCCCCAGTTCCCTTTCCTTCCTGAGATATGAACAAGCATCTGAATTTCCCACCACCGTACAGCTTCCCACTGCCATGACTTCCCTGCCGTGATGGACTGGGGCCCCTGCAAACTGTGAGCCAAACTATACTTTTCTTGTCAGGTTTTGGGCCCAGGGATGAGAAAAAGAAAGGCTACAGGGAAGTGGCCAGATGCCCTTCTAGCAGCAGTGGCGAAGCAAAAAAGAATAACACAGAACATTGGGAGATTTTATAAATGTAAGATTTAGGAAGTCTCTTGGATCAAGGGTAAAGTGCTTATTGCATATACACAAGGACCTAAGTTCAGATCCCCAGAGGCTAAATAAATGCCTAGCACTGATATTGCAGAGACAAGTGGATCCTAAGGGCTTGCTGGCCAGTCATTCTAGCTGATATGGGGACTTTAAAGTTCAGTCAGAGACCTGTCTCAAGCATAAGTCCAAGAGGAACCGGGAAAGGTCCTATCATCAACTTGTGGCCTCCACATGTGCCATACAGATGAGCACCCCTGCCATGCGCACACACGTGTAACATGCACATACACATACAAATGAAAAGATTCCTGAATCTGCCAGCATTTTCTTCCTAGTATTACATCTCCATGTTTATCCTATCCTCCAATCTGCCACAGTGCGAGCTGGGAGCTGGACCACTCTCCAGTCCAATTCCACCAAGGCAAGGATGAGAGTGCGGTGGGGGGATTGGAGAGACGAGGTAGGGATAGGAAACACCTCTTCCCAGCTTTGTGGCCACTCTCTCTTCCCCGTAGACTCTCACCACTGAGGAGCAGGGGTCTCTCAAGGACCACCTTGGGTTCCTCGGCTGCCTGAGAGGGTAGGGCATAGCAACTGTCAACAGAAATTCAGTAAGGACAGACTTATTGGGTGGTTGTGTGTTCTGGGCAGTTCGCTTGCAGGTGGGTGGTCCTCACAGATGCGAGCACAAGACATGGCAGAAGGGGATTCCTCCTAAGGATGGATAAACTAGAATTTGAGGCTTTCTCTTTCCAAGATTGAATTCTGTCCTGTAAGCCAATGCAGTCTGCTTGACCATTTGACGTGTTTCCTTAACACAAGCATCCTGGGACATAGTTCAGACGGATCTTGCTTCTCTTTCCCAAGAATCCATTCTCCAGCCGTCTTTGAAGAGTTTACTAGGAACAGGCTCTGTGACGGGCTCAGAGTTTATGAAAATGCAGGCCTGTCTCTAAGAGGTCAAGGGCAAGTGATGAGGTAGCCGTGGTGGCCCCAGTGAAGTGTGTATCAGAACAAAAATGATGACACAGGCTGGACCCGAGAGCTGAGAAAGAAAGAGCATCTTACTGTCCTACTGTTACCTACTCTATGTAGCATTCTTGAGATGGCTCTCTGTCCCTGTCCCCTCCCCCTCCTCAACTCTGAATTTCAGGATTGAGTCCATCTGCTCTCTCCTAACCTTATCTCCCCATTCCTTGTTTGGCATCTCACTATTGTGCTTTTTAAAATTTTTGCTTATTTATTTACTTAGTTATTTGTGTGCGTGTGCACACGTGTGTGTGTCTGTGTGTGAGTGTGTGTGCATGCACACATGTGCATGTGTGTGTGTCTGTGTGTGTGTGCATGTGTGTATATGTGTGTGTCTGTGTGTGCATGTGTGTCTGTGTGTGCATGCGTGCATGTGTGTATGTGTGTGTATGTGTGTGTGTGTGTGTGTGTGTGTGTGTGTGTGTGTGTGTGTGTATACCATGATGCACATGTGGAAGTTAGAGGAAAAGCTGATGAAATCGGTTTTCTTCTTCCACCGTGTGGGTCTGAGGGAACAAACTCAGGTCATCAGAAACTTTACCCACTGAGCTGTCTCTCCAGTCCCCACTGCTGTACCTTTTACTGTTCCTCTACTATTCCTGATACATGGAGCTCTAAATATGACCTGCCTGCTTATTATGGACACACAGATGAGACATGACCAATTAGCTTAGTCCACACCTTTATCCGATAAAAGGCTTAAAAAAGGGCCAGCGATTCAGATGCAGAGCAAAATGGTTGTTAGATCAGGGAAGAAGAAACACCTGCTGTGAAGGTTTCTGGACAGCAAAAACCTGCATATGCTGGGCTCCCACAGAGGGCAGGCTGCCTGAGATTGCCTAGAACAAGAGAAAGAACTAAGCCAGGGTCCCTGTGTCTCAGGCCCAGCTTTGTCTGGCCACATATATAAATTTGTAGCTTTCTACCAATCTCTAACAGTGTTAAAGAATATTAGGAAGAACTCCGGCCATTAGTGTGACCTGCTGTTGGGGCAGTGAATGGTATGGTAAGATCCAGGCTTCTCAGTTTCATGGCTATAATCTCAGCTATCACTCTGTCACACCCCACCTGACACTCACCACAGAAGCCACCATCTTCATTTCTCTAGAGTACATAGATTGTGAGTTCTCTTGTGTCAGTGTTTGCAACATTACTCTGTTCTAAGGATGATATTGCTTGCCCCTGGTGGCCTCTGTTTTAAGTGTCATGTTGCTAGTCCCTGGTAGCATCTGTTCTAAGGGCCATGTTGCTGGTCCCTGGTGACATCTGTTCTAAGTGTCATGTTGTTGTTTCCTGGTGGCATCCGTTCCAAGTGTCATGTTGCTGGCCCCTGGTGGCATCTGTTCTAAGGACCATGTTGCCAGTTCCTGGTGCTACCGTCAAGGCATGAAACACTAATGATTTGGGTTTTCAAACCTGTAAAAGTGTGAGATAAATGTCAGCAAGTCCGTCCTCTGAGATGCTGACACTCGTCGGTTCTTGGTGTCCTCTTGAGATGCTGACACCTGTCAGTTCCTTGTGGTTCCCTGAGGCACTGATACCCATCCCTTTGGTTCTTTGCAGTTCTCTGAGATGCTGACATCTATCAGTTCTTTGCACTCACCACAAATAACTTCAGTCCAAACAAGACAAACTTTCCATTATAATTTAGAAAAGGATGCTAGCACCTGCCTCAAGCCTTCTGAGATCACTGCTAGCTGAAGAACAAGCCTGTTAACTCTCTACTGTATAAAAAAGATATATTTTATTTTATGTATGTGAGCACACTGTCACTCTCTTCAGACACACCAGAAGAGAGCATCAGATCCCATTACAGATGGTTGTGAGCCACCATGTGGTTGCCAGGAATTGTATTCAGGACCTCTGGAAGAGCAATCAGTGCTCTTAACCACTGAGCCATCTCTCTAGACCAACTCTCTACTTTTATCTCCATGCTGTTCCACAAATTAGATACCATCAAAGTCCACCTAAAAGTCCAATTCCTTGGCTATGCCTTGATGCCATTGGCAATATAGGAATGAGGAGGTGCTATGCAGCAGGCCACTGAAGGATTCTGGGGGAGGAGTGCATGCCACTGGTGAGTTCACAGGCTCTTCTGGCAAGAGAGATCATCTTGTGTGTTGTATGGATGCCTCACCTGTCAATTAAAAAGTCTGTGACCTATGGATTAGGCAGAAAATAGAGGTGGGACATCAGAAGGATAAAGAATTCTCGGAAAGAAGGAGGTGGGGAGGGAAGCCCGAAAAGCGGTTGGGAGATAGACCAATGGACACATGGTGCCTGAGCATGGGAAACAAGCCACACTGCTGTAGGTTATAATAAATGGGTATCTTTAGCTATGATCTTGTCAGAGTAGAACCTAGCTATATGACCAAGGTGTCTGTAAATATAATTTGAGTCTGAGTCTTATTTCTGGGGGGGTGGGGCTGGGAGGTAGAATTGCCGTAAGTAGAACACCGCATGGTCGCATAGACAGTTCTGTAAAACCAAGTTGGTCACAAAACAGAACAGAAAGAACAAAAACCATATGGACATAGGAAAGGGACCTGTCAGGACTTGGGGAGCAAAAGGGGTGGGGTCAGCATGATCGAAACATTATTTTATGGACGAAAATGTCAAAGAGTAAATTTAATTAATAAAAAACTATGCTCAATACAAGATGAAAGTTTGAGAAACTGCCATATCTACACACACACACACACACACACACACACACACACACACAGTATATTTTATGAAATGAGAGCTTTTACGATGAGATAAATCTGTGCGCCATAGATGATAACACGTATTGCCTGCCACTTTAAACAAATCTACAGCTCATGAATGTACTCTAGATTTAATTTTTATACTTGTATGCAAACTCCTGAGAGGAACATATATTTCTTTTAAAACAAGAGTGTTCCCTTATGCTAGTCTACCTCCCCAGGCTCCAGGCCATACTTTGTGCCCAGTGACAAGAATAATGCTTAAGCCATTAGCCCCATAAATCCCTTAGGAGACAAGATGTGAGCCACCTGATAGATAAATGGAGTGGAATTGAGCAAATTAGGACTGTGGCTGTTGTTACCTTTATTTATTAACCGCAGTAACTCCGTCCTAACCTCCTGTACAGCACTAAATCCATTATGAGGCTCGGAAGCTCTTCAAGGCTTTCAGCTGACTTCCATCGTCTTCCAGACGGGCAGATATAAGAGGCTCCAGGGAGTGAAGAAGTCACAAGTCATTGTGGCTCTTATTGTCCGGGTGTCACCCTCCCCCAGATGGGAGCTGATGCAGTAAGCAGTAGCTGGGTCACCGCACACGCAGCCCACTCAGGTAAAGTCACTCAAAAGAGGCCAGTTTTCAGGCATGTTGGCCGGCTGCAGGAGCTTTGTCTGTCCCTGTTGCTGGGGCCAGGCATCCCTGTAACAGGAGACTGACCAAGCGGCTGCGGGTGGCTGCTCCTCCCTGGGGAGCAGCCAGTCAAGTTTTCAATAGTCTTTCCTATTGACCTGGCCACAGCCCTCAAGGAGATGGCAGAAAAGGAAAAGACTCAAGGAACACATTGGAGACGCCATTTCTACCAAGCTTTTCGTCGTGTTCTCTGTATCACAATATCGTATCACAATATCGCGATCACCTTCTCAGCACTGGGGCATCTTCCTCATGCAGCTTCCTCTAGTCCGTAACTTCCTGTGGTGGTTGGGTCATCTGTCTGTTGCGTTTCAGAGTCTTTTATTACTTAAATTATTTTTATCTGAGTGAAACACATATTATTTGTAATTTGCAATGGTAGCTGCTTTGTTGCCTGCTAATTCAGAGAGGCCCTGAGTTCCTTCATTACCACTTGTGTGGACAGATGGTACATTCCACTCTTACCGTCTCTGCCCAGCAGTCACGATTCTGGTTTTTGCTTCTGCAGCTTCACCTGTTTGAAACACCACATCTAACAGGCTAACAGTACCCATTGCTTTGTCTCTGGATCTTCGGATTTAGTGCAAGGCTTTCACTGTTCATCTGTGTCATGCACATGGTAGGATTTCCCTTCTTTATGAGGCTGGCTGATACTTGGCCATGCCAGGCAGGGAAGGCGGGATGAGAGCTGTCCCTTTCCAGAGACCACGTGAGGCATATGAATGTCACTGTCTCAGCTTCCTCCGAGGCGAAGGCACAAACGGTAGTCAGCAACACTGACGCAGATCAAAGGGAAGGATAGCATGAAAGAGGAAGCCGCTCTCCAGAGATATAATGGAAAACTCCCCAAGCTGCTTGTAACTTATCTCTAAGAACTGAACCTGCATGACTAGATTAAAAATAAACCATCCGTGCCCTGTCAGGGGGAGATAAAGATCACAGGCTGCTTGTAACTACTTGTAAGGTTAAAGATGACCCAAAGGCAGGAGAATTAAACTGGCTCAAAGCTAAAGGCTAAACTGGTGACAGTAAATTAGCCGCTCTTTCCTGGCCCAGAGCCAACAAAATTAAAAGGTAAATCCTGTCAGCTATGGCTTCCAGAACACAAAGCTAAAAGGCAGGCTGAGAACAATGAATATAGCTGGTTATTATTTCTTCTTAGCTTGAACACAGCCTGCGTCCTGGGCCACACAGAGTACTACTCCCTACTGACTGCAAGGTTAAACTACAAAGTCTTGGGGAGATATTCACTTCCTGGTGGTCTCAAGGGTGGGAGGATGCTTCTTACTCAAGGTCCAGGTCACAGCCAGGTACGATTCTCCACCCCCCCTTTTTAAAGGGGGTGTCTGGAGGAGAGACTTCTCAGAGTTCTTTCAGAGGACCCAAGTTTGATTCATGGAGGCTCACAGCCATCTGTAACTCCAGTTCCAGGGATCCAGAGCCCTCTTCTCGCCTCTTTGGGCAGTGCTTGTACATGGTGTGCAGATATACAAGCAGGCAAACGACCAGCACATATCAAATGAATGCATAATAATAGTAATAATATCAACAACAACAGTAATACACTACAAGGAACGAAAACCAGGGCAGCCCAGTTCTTTCCTGTATCCTGAAATGCATGTCTTGCATTGCTTTCATTGTTTATTTTTACTTTATTCAAAGCCTAATTTCCTCTCCCTAGTTCCCTTCTGGAAAGATCTCTAGCTTGCTTACTTGTTTTTTTTCTCTCTCTCTTTTTGTAGGTGATTCAATTCTAATAACATACTTGATTTGCCCTACTATGACAAAAACATTATTTTGAAATGTATCTAATACAAACAAGCCACAAACTATGTGATTTATTCTATTTCTCCATAGTCTTAGAATCTTGCCTTCGTTTAAGATTATAGCAAGTCTCTATTTGCATATATCTTCACTATAAATGTTTAAGTAATATTTTGAGTTCATAACATTTAGCTGCCAAACAGATTCACAGATACAATGTTGTTAAAAAATATTTGAAGTTTTCCACTGTGATCTGGAGAGATGGCTCAGTTACCAAGAGCGCTTACTGCTTTGGTAATG
>CM052713.1:79133321-79160991 GCA_028551405.1 Uromys caudimaculatus
GAAGAAGAAGAAGAAGAAGAAGAAGAAGAAGAAGAAGAAGAAGAGAAGAAGAAGAAAACCAAGAGTTGTTCAGAATCATAGTAAAAAGACTATAAACAATGTCAATGTTGGAATCGAGCTGACCCAGCAGGCAGGGAAGTTCGGGACTTTGGGTCAGTCCTCAGGGACACCTAACCATCCAGCCCCGGATGGAAGATTTGTGTGTTAATTTGGCTAGGCAGTGGTGCCCATGTATTTCATGACACACTCTCACTTAGCTGCAGCCTCGATATTTTCCCCAACAACACACAATCAGCTGACTTTAACTATAAGAGATTCTCCCTGGCAACAGGATAGTGTGTGGGGTGTTCCAGTATGAGACACAAAAGCTCCTTGCCGAGGTAGAGAGTGTTGCTCAAGGCAGGCATGTAAGTTCCAACCTAACTGTCCAGCTTGCCAGTCTCTGTACTGATGGAGGACTTGCTAATGTCCACATCCAGAGGAGTCAGTCCACAAAGCAAGTGTCTGGATACGCTACAATGAGAAGTATCTATCGCTCAGATCTACAGTTTTATGTCTGTCATCTATCCGCCATCTTGGTTGTCTATCATATGCCGATGTGCCATCAATGTTTATCTACTTTTACATATAATACGTCTATCACATCTGTCATTCTAGCTGCCCATACATAATGGCTCTTTTTTTCTGGAGACTCCTGGCTGATATGATCCTGGGCCTTATTTCAATATGAAAGTGTTGCCCGCAGGCGTAAGATTCTGATGCAAGCTGGTGTCTACTGTGACTGAATCGCATGCACACTTCGAGGACACTGAGGGAGATTTTGTGATGATCTGCCTGGCCTCTGAAATGAGGCTGAGCAGGTACGAGGATTGGAAATGAGCCTGTGTGAGGCTTCCCCCAGGGCGGCTTTCCGGAGTCCACGAACGTTAACTTCCGGCAGACAGACAAATGTGCGCGACCTGCCTGCGTTCTTGGGCGGACTCTGTCTGTGGAGAGTGAGGAGGCCCATTCTTCCTCCTAGCTGCTTTGGCTCTTCTCCATCCATGCTGTAATTAAGCTTTCCAATACCCGGGTCTGCAACACTTGAATGATTTTCTTAAGGGAAGGCAAGAAATACAAAGCAGTTCGATTTTAATTAAAATGAAGTTCATTACAAAAATGAATAAATGGAGGTGCTGATAATTGCCAACAATGTCTGGTTAGGAAATAAAGTGCCAGTTCACCCCATATTTAATTCAAATTTTAATTTACTTCTAATTTCTGTAATCAAGGTACGGCAGATCCAGTCAGAGAATGAGAGAACACGTCGAACCTCCCTGGGGCTTTCTCACGGTTTTTCTTTTTGCAACTTCCTTGTTCTGGCAAAATAAGAGGGTTCTTTAGCCTCACACGAAAAGCACTGAGCTCCTGGCAGAGAAGGCAGCACCCCTCCTCTGTCCTGTGAGTGAATATTGCTTTTTCCCAGGTAAACCTCCACAGTGCTCCAATGCCAGTGTTATCGCCTCTCTGTTCTCTCTCAATAGTCGGCAGCCAGCAGTGATTTTTAAAAAATCACTGTAGAGAGTCTCCGGATAAGCATGTCAGCTGGCAAGGTGCTTGCCTAGCATGTGTGAAACTCTGTGTTTCATCCCTAAGACCACAAAAAGACATGGCAGTCAGTGCATGTCTGTAGTCCCAGAACTTGGGGGGTGGACATGGGAAGATCAGCAGTTCAAAATTATCTTTGGCTACATTGAGCATGGGAAGCCAGTCAGGGCTATGAGAGGCTCTCCTTGTAAAACAAAAAAAAAAAAAAAAAAAAAAAAAAGAAACTGTAGGATAAATAGTCATTATCTTAGGACTACAATTGCTCTGATGAAACACCACGACCAAAAAGCAAGTTGTGGAGGAAAGTGTTTATTTGGCTTATAGATCCACATCACAGTCCTTAACTGGAGGAGTCAGAACAGGAACTCAAGCAGGGCAGGAACCTGGAGGCAGGAGCTGATGCAGAGGCCATGGAGGAATGCTGCTTATTGGCTTGCTCCACATGCCTTGCTCAGCCTGCTTTCTTATAGAACCCAGAACCACTAGCCTAGGGATGGCCCCTCTCCCATGGGTCACTAATTGAGAACATGCTTTACAGTTGAATTGATTCGTAGAGGTATTTTTACAATTGAGGTTCTCTCCTTTCAGAGGACTCTGGCTCTTGTCAGGTTCACATAAAACTAGGACAATGGACCCCTTCTCAACTTGACGCACCCACACATCACTTTTCATTTCTTATGTATCCCCAAGATCTCACATTAACAACAACAACGTCACAGTAGAAAACATTTTACAAGCTTAAAAAGTCCTAGGGTCTTTAAAGTTTCAAACACATTAATATTGAGCCTCCTGTAAAATCCAAAGTCTCTTTTAAACCCCAAATCTCTTTAAAAATTTAGCTTCTCAATTGTGGCACTCTGTAAAACAAAAATTATCTACATGCTTTCTTATTTCAAGAGGGAAGAACCAGGGCACACTCACCCTCTCAACAAAGCAAAATCAAACTCCAAAAGTTAAATAACTCAATGTCCAATGCCTGAGATTCATTCACTATCTTCTGGGCTCTTTCAAGGGGCTTGGGTCATTTCTGCAGCTCTGCCCTCTGCAGCGCACACAGCTTGTCTTCCAGGCTCCAGCTGACTCGATTCCACCTCTGCCTCTGCTCTTGGTGCTTATCTCACGGTACTGGCATCTCCAAAACTTCTGGGGTCCCTTGCTGCAACTGGACTGCACTTTCACCAATAGATTCTCCTGGGCTCTCTTCAGGGACTGCAGCCCCACCTCACAGTGCAAAGCCTTAGCTGCTCTCCATGACTCCTTCATTCTTCAAAACCAGCACCACCTGGGTGACTCTTACTCTACCAAGTTCAGCTGCAGCATGAGGTACAACTTCAGTCCTCTGGAGCGCAGCTCCTGTATGCTGACCCTGAGGAAACTCTTCCCAGAAGACTTCACCTCAACAATGCTGGTCTCTTCTTAATCACAGCTGATTCTTCAGCTCCAGCTAACCAGCATCCGTTGTCTGAGCAAAGCAAAGATTTTACTTTAGTGTTTATGGTCTCTTGTTTGTTACAGTCAATTCTTCGGCACCAGCTGATCAGGTAACACAGACTCTTTACACAAAAGCCCAGTGGAGCCTTCACTTACCTCTGAATCGTCACAGGCCAGGCCTCCATCGTCTGCACTGCTCTCAATGTTCTTACCCTCCAAGCTCCTACAGAACAGTTCACTGAGCTCTCAACACTCAATGGCTTTTCTAGACCAAAGTTCCAAAGTCCTTCCACAGTCCTCCCCAGAACAGCAGAGTCACGTCTATCAGTTATACCAGGTACTCTCCTAGTACCAACTTGTCTTAGTTTGGGTCACTACTGATATGATAAAACATCATGATCAAAATCAAGTCGGGGAGGAAAGGGTTTAACTGGCTTACACTTCTACATCATAGTGCATCACTGAAGGAAGTCATGGCAGGAAATCAAGCAAGGCAGGAACCTGGAGGCAGGAGTTGATGCAGAAGCCATGGAGGGGTGCTTACTGGCTTATTCCTTATGTCTTGTTCAGTCTGCTTTCTTATAGAACCCAGGACCACCAGCCCAGGGATGGCACCACCCATAGTGGTCAGGGCTCCCTCACATCAATCACTAATTAAGAAAATTCCCTACAGCCTGACCTTACGGAGGTGTTTTCTCAGCCAAGGTTCCCTCCTTCCAGATAACTGTAGCTTGTGTCAGGTTGATATAAAACAAGCAAGAGCAGCCATGTCACTGACCAGCAATGCAGTACTGTCATGGTCAATACTCAGCAATGCAGTACTGTCATGGCCAATGCTCAGCAATGCAGTACTGTCATGGTCAATACTCAACAATGCAGTACTGTCATGGCCAATGCTCAACAATGCAGACTGTCATGGCCAATGACCAGTAATGCAGACTGTCATGGTCAATACCCAGCAATGCAGACTGTCATGGCCAATGCTCAACAATGCAGACTGTCATGGCCAATGCTCAGCAATGCAGTACTGTCAGTTAAATCAGGAACAAATCACTTCTGATTATTCTCTGGACCAAGGTTTATTCTTTAATGAAGTAGGTGGGGTGGGAGGAGCGTACTTGTGACACTCACTGATGTCATTCCTGTTTGTTACATTTGATGTTCAATAGAATTATTCTGAAAAAATAATTTCCAATCATGAACCTTGAGGGTTCTTGAATGCTGTAATACTCCATAGCTGTTTTTAAACATTTGTCCTCTCAGCCTCTGAGCAATTAACTTCTCTGTTTACAGAAACGTGCTGATGCCTGTTTACTATGATGCACACTTTTCTCCTTTTGTTTGTTACCTTTCCCCTTTCCCTCTTCCAAACAGAAGTCCTGTTGGGGGAAACCTGGCCTGTGGGTAAGTGAGCACTGTTAGTTAAAGATTGGTGCTGTGGAAATACCAGCTAATGAAGCACAAACTGTCAGAACACCCATCACAGGTTACCAAAGTAGCATTCCCTGGCTGGACACAATTGCTCTCTTCCTCAGAAATAAAGAGAAAAGCTCTTCTGGGGTGAACTATTCTGTCATGACATGTTGGCTGATCCAGACAAAATGCAGCTGAGACTTCCTGAGGATTTTGGTCACAGGGAATATAAAATTTCTTCTTAAAGCAAGGCAGCTTCAGCTCAGCGTTTTGCACATCCCTGGCTGCATTACTCTCGCTTGTGGGGACTCTCCTATATGTTAGTAGCAGGCTTGGTCTTTACCTACCAGGTGCCAGTAGGATGCTCCCATCAGTGACAACAAAAGTATCCCCAGACATTGCAGATCGGGGTCAGGATACATAAGATCATCTCTAGTAGGAATGAATATTCTCACGCACGCTGCCATAGCTTGAGCATGCAGACCTGAAATCACATGTGGGTATTAAATACTTCATGCAAAGGAAGCTGCAGCTATACCATGCAAGTCTCCAAATGTCCCCCCCTTTTTTGCCCCTCTGAAAGCTATGTGCAAGCAAGTGAGTACATCTATCTCACAGATGCAGTTCTGAAGTGTGACATCAGCAGCTTTTGCCTCTGGCATGAGCCCCTGGTGCTTGGATTTCCTCTGCAAAAACCACACGGAATGAGTATGCTCACATTGACTTCTTGGGAGAGCGAGGAACCGGCCTCAGTAAAATGAGCGTCACATATAATTGGTTTGCTATAAAAATAAATGAACTCTCTAATAGTGTCTGTCTTTAAATATTATTACACCTAGGGATGGGCATGATTACCTATTAATGGATCCCACTTTTAGCAAAAACAGGTCTGTTGCTCTTTCTCCATGCAATTTTTCCCCTGTGATATTGTGTGTACTGACAGAGGTTGCTACCTGCGAACAGAATTGAGAATTCTTTCCCTTCCCTGTCTAAGTGGGTTTCTCTGGACACTGTAGTTGGTTCCATTTGCTTTACTCAGTGAAGAGAGATGTTATACTTAGCAATGGAGCCCTCCACATCTAGACCCCACAAGCCATCAGCATCCCGATGTGCCTGTCTCACTACACTTTAAACTCCTTAACGTCTATATGGATATATAAAATCTCAGCTGCCTGTACCGCTGACCTGCTTGTAAGTCATCCACACTTGGCGCTGGGAAGGCAGGGTGTTAAAGGTGAATGGGTGTGGTTGGGGATGTAGCTCACTGACTGCTTTCCAGCCTGTGTAAGACCCTGGGTTTGGTCCCCAGCATAGTGGAAATAGGACATGGTAGTGTGTGTCTGTAATCTTAGCACTTGGGATCTGAAGGCAAGAAGAACCAGAAGTTCAAGGACACACTAGGCTGTTAAATGTGGTAGAGGCTAGCCCGGGGCACATGAGACCTCGTCTCAAAAACTAACAGACAAAAATTAAAAAAAAAAAAAAAAAAAAAAAAAGCTTGGTAGCTTACGCCTATAACTGTACCACTGAGAAAGCAGAGGCTGTCGTGAGTCCACTGTGAGTCTGAGTTCAAGGTCACCCCAGGCTACTGATAAAGAGACCCTAGCTCAAAAAACAGAAATAGAAAAGGATGAAGTGTAGCTTGAAGCACACACATACACATGCACATGCACTCGAGTGCACACGCACACACACACACACATGCATACGCACATGCACTCGAGTGCACACGCGCAAACACACACATGCGCATGCATGCGCACATTCACTTGAGTACACACACACACACACACACACACACACACACACACACACACTCGAGAGCGTTTTACCTGACTCCTGAGAAGCTGTGTGCTCAAAGATACAACAAGTGTTACCGTCACCATTTATCTGATCTCCTCCTGACCTTGTGGACCACAGCTCTAGGGAGACTGTGATGGAGAAAAGTCTTCCAGAGACACAGGGACCCTCAGCTCAGTCCTGCTGAGATCTGGCATTCCTAAACCTGTACTCCAGACAGGTTGCCAGGGAGACACTTGAGCCACACAGAGATGCTGCTGCTACCACACCTGGCCTTCATTTTTAGTATGGAGTACCAAGGTCATGACTACAGATTTACCATCTGGTGAATCTGGCAAAGAAAGCTTCCTGACTCCAGGTGACTAGAAACTGGGCCAGAAAAACCACATCCCATATTCCTGGTTTGGATCTAAGCTCAGGACTCAGCATCATCAACTGAGCTGGAAGAAATGGAAGCCCGCTGTCCCTCCCTATACAAGGACAGAACCATCTTTCCTATAGGGGCAAGCCATCTGGATTTATTGTCCAGGTCTCTGTCTATGATCGGTCTGGCACACAAACATAAATTACGAGTACTGCCTGTGGACTCTGGACACAATAATTAGGAAAACTTAAACAATGACACCAAGGTGACACTTTTAAGGCATTCCTCAAAAAGTGCTCAGTCTGCCCAGGTGAGGAGGACACAGGTAATGACCTGTTTGGTGAGGTTAGTTGAAGTATCTTTAGGCTGAGGTGCTCATTTCTGGCTCCCAGTCAGAGAGAAAATGAGATTTAAACAGTATTTAGCGAAGAGGAGGAGCCTTCCCTCAGGTGCAGAAGGAACCAATACACAGAGATGAGCAACAGGGAGGAGCCATGAGAAACAATAGCCCAGTGCATGATGGGAAAGCATAGTGTCTTAATCCCCCAGGTAGCCTTGGCAGAGTAAGAGGTACTAGATCATTTTAGGAGAACTGAAGATATTTAAAAAGAATACCCCAAGTTTTTTTTTTAGCAAGTATGGGGTGTATTTAAGGATCAAAGCCACTTCTTGGGCTCAAAATACCTCTCTCTACATTTTTGGCCTCCCCTCCCGTGTTTAAGGGCCCTTTCCTCGGCATCACACCAGCAGTGAACGCACAGTGTGGGATGCCACCCATGGTCCAGGATGAAAGAAGTTGAGGGTCTGGAAGCAGGAACTGTTTCTGGAAGTCACGGTGGCCACCAGGTGCAGGAAGTCCCCAGAACTGTGGTCAGAAACTGCCACCACCTGCATGACTTAGAGAGAGATCTAAGTGAAGACGCTCACGGTTTTGGTTTCTTCTGGAGGCTGTGGGGGAGAACCGGTTTGTGCCTCTCCTAGCTTCTGGTGTTTGCCAGTAACATTCACATTTCTTGGTGTGCAGAGACATTCCTAGGTTCAGCCAGCCATAACACCTCCCCCAACCCCTTCTAATATGACTCCAAAACCTCTCCCTTTGATAAAGGCACTGGGATTGCATCTGGACGAAGTGAATCTGGAATGACCTCATCCTAATGTAACTGTCTACAGAGGTCCCATTGCCAAATAAGGAACCGTTCATAACCACAGAGGCCTGGGGCTGGAACAAGTCTTTTTGGTGGTGCGATTCAACTCACAGCCCTGGATGTGAGATCTAAGCAGGGAAGGAGAGATGGGAGGATGTGAAATGCTATTCTGAGGACAGAAACGACCATCCCTCTTGATAAGACTTTGAATGATAGAGAAAGGAAATGATGTCTGTAAGTTCTGAGATTCGTTATATTTAGGAGAAAATAGTGCAGTCTACCTGGCAAACATTCTCACAGCTGCCATGGTAGCTGTGTGCCAGTTCAGGTCAGGAGAGACAACAACCTACCCCAAATGTAGCCTCAGTGTGTAAAAGTTCCAATAAATCTGCACAGGAGAGAGTGGGACTTGAGGAGGGAAGGGGAGACGTGGAAGTCAAGAGGACAAGAGAAAGAAAGGATAGAGAGGGGAGATTTAGACACTTCTGCATCCGGTTCTAGGGGGTTCACCAAGACCCACATGTCAAGCATCCTTGGAGTGTCTGAAGAGGTGGATTTGTGAGTCAGGGGGAAGATCCAGCCTCCGCTGACATCATCGAATCCACTGAGAGCCACTGAGGGTCTCAGTCAAACAAGGCACTACTAGGGTATTGTGTGTGTGTGTGTGTGTGTGTGTGTGTGTGTGTGTAAATCTCCCCATCACTAACACATCTGACCCGAGACACTGGAGCTCCCAGGTCTCTTTCGGACTGAAGGATTTACATCAAAAGCTCCCTGCTTCCTGAGCCTTCAGACACAGATTTAATTATACACCAGATTTACCGGGTCTCAAGTTTGCAGATAACAGATGGGAGGACCCTTGCTCCCCACAGCATGAGCCGGCTCTTATACGTCATCTTCTCTTGGTCGCTTCGAGCCGCTGCAGTACAACACCTGAGGCTGGTATGCTGTCATAAACAACCTCTTTCACTTCTCATCGCTCTCCAGCCGGAGCGGGCCAGTGTCAGCTCACTGACAAGCTTGGGTTTTAGTGGGGCTTGCTGTACCTGGGTTGTCTTCATTTTGGTGGCGTCCTCACATGAGAAGATGATTTGTTTATTATTTGTTTATATTTCTATTTATTAAAAACAATAAAGTTTCACAGGCGTTGATTTTCAAGAATTGTCTAGGGATACATCAGTAGATCTCAGGAAGGTGTCTCACATCCATCTGGAATCTGGAATGTAAGTGGGTGAGATTAATTGTAATGAGACTCACAAGTTGAGCCTGGAGGGTAACAATGGATTGGGAAGTCATGGGGGTGCCCTCAGCCCTCTCCTCCTCTGTAAGACAAGAATATAACGGGAGTCCCACACACAAAGATTCCTGGTACATACCCACGTTAAAACCCACCCTGCCTCTGGTCTACAAGTGCTGCTCACAGTTCCGGTAAAGGACCTGGAGTTGTAGGACTTCTGAACCCCATCCAGATCCTCTTGTCCCGTGGACGTCATAAAGAGACTCCCTCCAGAATCTCGCCTCCCCAGATATGAGAAACATAAGTAATAAAGTCACTGCGAGTTATTTATTTTTGTTGCCTCAGATGAAACTGGACAGCAAGCATGCTTAGAGATTTCAGATTTTAATTGTGACTAATTACATTCAGACTCATAAAGTAGCAAAACAACACCCAAGGCCAAACCAGAGGAAGGTGGAGCTGATCTCCACAAGTGAATCCATTAACATGTTCGAGATCTGTGTCTGCTGGCCAGATCTGTGCATTGCCAGGCAGAGACAGGTGTGTGGGTTTGGCGGTGCCCCAAGCAACCAGCACAGCAGAGACACTGGGTTTCTCTTCCAGCTCTTCCTTTCAGAGGTCAAAGTCTGAGTTGTTTGTTCATTCTCTTTGTCTGGACTCTACAAACAGAAGCAGTTAGACTACAGAGGCTTATGCAGAGATCTCGCCCAGGGGATGCCATGGTGCTGACCTACGAGCCAACTGGGAAGGGTCAGCAGGGTGGTATTTTCAGTGACCCTCATCACCACCATGCTGGGTGCCCTGCTCACCACCTTCCACCCTGCTAGCTGCCACCTTTTAGAGATGGTGAATGAATAGTGGAGTCCCCTCCCCGTGTGTGTGTGTGTGTGTGTGTGTGTGTGTGTTTCTTTTTCCCATGGATTATTATGTTTTGATATCCTAAAGAAGACCTTTTGGATCTCTCCCATTCTATCCAATTCCAAATATTACAGGCAGCAAAGACTCAATCAAAGAGTGTGACTTTAATCTACACACTGACCTGTTCAGAGCCATCTTTCTCCATCTGGTCTATGCAGCCCAGGAGAGAGTGCCACCAGGTCTCTGTACCCTGAGTGCCACCCTCATAAATCCAACAAAGTGTGGATGGAAAGTGTGTGAAAGGAGCCACGTGTACAGTCGTCCTTCCCGTTCCAACTCCTAAACTGTGTAGAACGATAGCTGTTTACATCCTGTGAGATACTATGCACAGCTTAAAGATAGGATGAGGCACATGGTGTCACAGTGTATGCAAATGCTGCACCATTTTCTATGACAGATCTGAGCATTCGTGGATTTCTGGTAACTGGGTGTGCTGGCTAGTTTTACGTCAACTTGACATAAGCTAGAGTCACTGGAGAAGAGGGAGAAGAGGGAGCCTCAATTGAGAAGATGCCTCCATAAGACTGGGTGTAGGCAAGCCTGCAGGACATTCTCTTAATTAGTGATTGATATGCAAGGGCCTGGCCCACTGTGGGTGTGGCCATCCCTAGGCAGGTGTTTCTGGGTGCTATAGGAAAGCAAGCTGAGAAAGCCATGGGGAGCAAGCCAGTAAGTAGTACAAGTTCCTGCCTCCAGGTTCTTGCCTTGTTTGAGTTCCTGTTCTGACTTCCTTCCATGATGAACAGTGATGTGGAAGTGTAAGCCGGATAAACTTTTTCTCCTCTGGTTGCTGTGGTCATGCATTTTATCATAGCAGTAGTAACTCTCAGGACGAGAACCAGGTCTCTACATGGGGGGACCTGGATTCCTCTGCCTTCCCCATCCCCAAAAGACAACCAGTGAGCACTGCCGTCAATCCTAAGACATTCACCTGCATTTCCACATTCACACACACTCACACACACTCACACACACACATACTCACATACACACACATACCACTGAAATATCCAGGCTTGTTTGTGCTGAACACATCAAACCAGCATCTTCTGAGGGCTCACGTGCAATCATTGTGAAAAGTGAAATACAGATGGAATCTTCCTTCTGGGACTCGCAGTCTGAAGGTGAAATGGAATATGGACAGAGACAACCAGACTACTTGTAGTAGGGCCGCAGATGAGCACAGTGAGGGCTGTTGAAGAAGCCATCACTAATGCCTTCTCCTGTCTTTCCTGGGCCATGAACACACAGGCTGAGATATTACACAAAATTTAGAAATGGCCTGTCTTAGCTAGGGCTTTTGTTGCTATGATAAAACACCATTACCAAAAGCACCTTGGGGAGGAAAGGGTTTATTTCCATTTTACATCTTTGTTGAATTAGCCAGAGGCAGCTGGACTAATTCTCCCAGGGACATAGTAAAATACTAAACTTAGTTAACACTGGTAAAACATTCGAGTTTGAGGGGAGGGAAATAACACATGGATTACATCACTAATTCTTCATTAGTTCCTGAGCAGTCAGTCCACAACTGAAGAAAGACATGGCAGGACTCAGAATCAGAACCTGGAGGCAAGAACCGAAACAGAAGCTCTGCAGGAACGTGGCTTGGCCTTCATGAGGATTTCTCACCCCGCTCTGTTAGTACCGTCCCAGACTTCCTTCCCAGGGGTGACATTGTCCCAGTGAGCTGGGCCCACCCACATCAATCATTGACTAAGAAAAGGTCCCACAGGCCAGTCTGGTAGGGACATGTTCTCAATTGAGGTGTTCTCTTCTCAAAGGACTCTAGTTGTGTCCAGATGAAAAATACAAAAACAAAAAACCAAAACAAAACAGAAAACACTAACAAGGGCTTTGCTTCATTTCTAGGAAACATGGATAAGAAATCTCATCTCTGTAAGAAAAAATAGTGTGTTTCCAAACACTTTGAATCTTCTTATGGTTTTCACCAATGTGCCCATTCAAACACAACTGAACATTGTGCATGGTGGCCACCGAAGACATTAGTTCAACTGAATTGTGCTTTAAATGCTCAGTAAATAATGAAGATCTAGGGACAAAATCCATGTGTTACTTCCCTCCCTCAAATTAAAGTGCTTTAACAATGTTACGTGAGTTTAGTATCTTACAAATGTCTATGTCCCTGGAAGAACTAGTCAGCCGCCTCTCTATTTCAAAAAAGGCAGCCATGATGGATCTGTAGCCATACATAAAAACATTCGAGATTGATGAGAAGAAGAGAAGATGTATGATGAAGAAGTGGAGGGGGGAGGGAGGAAGAGGAGAAGGAAGAGAGAGAGGAGGAAGAGAGAAAAAAGAGGAAGGGGAAGAGGAGGGGGAAAAAGACAGGGAGGAGGAAGTCTGATGCTCACTGAATGGCTAGATTTCCTGACAAATGAGCTGCAAGGCTTCACCTGCCTCTTCCCCCTTTGCTGGGGTACAGACATGTACCACCAGGCCCGGATGTTACCTGGGTGCAGGAAATACCTATGTGCCTAGGCTTTCATGGCAGGCACTCTACAGACTGTCACCTCCCTAGACCACGATGGCTTGTTCTGTGTCATCTTAGGCTGCAATGTGAGCAGGCAAAACAGGGTTTCTGGGTGAGCCTGTGGTTGTTTCCAGAGGAGACAAGCACTGGTTCAGTAGACAGCCGAGTGAAGATCTGCTCTCAGCAATGTCAACGGGCATAACTGGTCCACTGAAGATGGACCAGAACAAGAAGGTGGAGGATGCTTGATTGAGCAGGGGTTTTGTTCCCATCTGGTGCTCAGACCTTTGGATTTAGATTGGAGTATATATTATTTATTTTCCAACTCCCAGGTCCTAAAAACAAGCTCTACCCCAGCTTGCCTAAGTCTCTAACATCACAGGGCTCTTCCGTTCCATAACATATCATGATATATGATGTCTGTTCCATAACTGTAGACGATGATATATGTCTGTGTGGGTTCCAGCTCTCTGGAGAGTCCTGCGTAACATAGAGGCTGTGTATTCACTCAGACTTTACGTCTCATAAAGTCATTAGATGGAAGAGAATGGAGCCACACAGAAGAATCACAGCAGAGTTACCCATCACATACCAGAAGGGACGTTTTCGTGAAAAGGAAAGAATGCTACGCAGTGTGTTTCTGATCATCTGAACGTACACAAAGCATCACAGGAATAGTATGACCGTGTTCTTGTTTGTTTGTTTAATCATTATGTTAAGTATTCATCATCTGACGTTCTCAGAATCCCTGGCAGCCAAATTCCTGTCCAGTGAGATGTATGAGGTAGCTTGTGTCTTTTTCCCAGGAAACCTTGCACGAGGTAGAGATTTGGTTGCCTGTCTCTGAGAGGCAACCATGGTAGACCCTGTTTTGAATCATGGTTGTTATGGCTCTGATGCCTGGAAGATAGCATTTATCAGCCTTCCTCCCTGTCATCTGACTCCTGCATGCGGTCTGTTTCTTCTATCAAGATGGTCCCTGTGCCTTGGAGTTCACGAACACTGGAAGGAGACTGAACTTGGAACATTGGGCTCCAGAGCAAGGCTGTGTTGGTATTCTTTCAAAAAAAGCCAGACGACTGTGCCAACAGGTTTGCACGGGCTGTTTGCTCAAGGCCACGTGGGTGTGAGGTGGAGGGGTGACATTTGATCTCTAAGACATGGCTTTCCTGTTCTGGCATTTAGCCATCCCAGAAATATCTCAGTTGCTGAGGGACTGGGATCTATGGTCTGTGCCTCCTGCACTTTGCAGAGGACCAGGAAGCGGCCGGCTAATGGATGCAGAGGATTCTTAAAAGCTTTTGAATGGAAACTACATGATCTGCTCTCTCGGGTTTTAACTTTTAGAACATTAATCACCAACTTCCTTAATGAAATGTAATGTTAGTGTGTGTGTGTGTGTGTGTGTGTGTGTGTGTTTGTGTGTGTGTATGTGTATATGGAAATTGTTAGGAAATGTTTGCCTAATAGTTTATTTTTATGAATATGAAGCAAAATATGTCATTCAGAAAAAAAAAAGGTTGGTTTAGTCAGAAGCACAGGTTTCCTTCTCTATAGAAAGGGAACCATACAAATGATTTTGACCAGATCCTGGGCCATTCCTCCTCAACCCTTGCTGGAACTTGGGTCTTCTGAATTCTAAGGGCAGAGGTCTGATGACACAGAGGCCTGTCTGAGTTGAAGTCCTGAGCGGTGCTGTCACTGATGTTGGACATCCATGCACCATGAAGCTGAGCTGAGACAATCTAAGCTCTGTTAAAGAGTAAATCATCCTGGAGGCACCTACCTCTTAACTTCTGTGTAGCCCGAGACACCCTCCCTCCTGGTCCTGGTTCAGTCTGAAGAGTAGACACCCTAGTTAACTGCAAGGGTTATGATAAAGAAAAACCCGAGGGGGGACTGGTGTAAAAACAAAAGGTTTTACTATTCTCTGTGTGTCCTTTATAAACCCCTTTCTACCCTGAAATTTGAAAATATCCTGTGCGTAATCATCTAGACTTTTCGTGCTAGGTGATTTAACGTAGGTCGCAGCTGTGCTCCTGTTCTTTACTCTGAGGTAATGAATCAGAATGCACATCCAATTTTATTATTAACGTAGACATTCTTCTTCTGGAATGTTCATTTCATGCCATTTCTCTGACACTCTTGTCTTGCATCAGAACTGGCTGGTTTGGCTTCGTTGGGATCTCCTCTAGCAGATCTAGTAGATCTAGAGAAAAGCCCACACTGTCTGATGCTATTGTTTAAGTTTTTTCATTGATCATTCTCTGTGAGGTTGGGTGAGTGTACATCATTATAAACCCATTAAGAATGTATGTGGAATAGTGTTCATCCTAGAAATGGATTTTGGAAAACCTGGTGTCTTTCAATTATTCAAAGATGGGATAGGTTTTATTTAATACATTCTCCACGTGTAGCTGGCAGGCATCTATTTCTGGTTTTCACCCTCCTTTACACTAACTGCATATTTGAGCTGTTTATGATTTACATTCTATGGGAAGTATGGGATAGTTTACATCAAATACCAGCACTATTTTTATTTTGGTTCTCAGAAGAGTGGTTGGTTTTTATACGCTCCTTTTTTTATCTAGAACTTAATTTTTAAATTGAGGACATGGCTTTCTAGGCAGTGAAATGACTTTATAATCTCAGTTATAAAAGGTAAAATTCTTCTCTCTCTCGATGGTCTATATGTTAATGTGGCGTCTGAATCTTATAGAACACTGGATGACATTGTTAGCACATGATCTTTCTCTTGTTCTTCCACTCTTGGTTTCAGTGGGAACATGTAAGTATTTCATGGCCACATGGCTTTGGCTGTTTGCTTGACATGGACTTCCAGTCTCATGCTGATACACAAAGCTAAACTTCCTGCTTGTGATACCTGGTTTCCGGTCTTTTTGGCAGTTGCTAAGACTACAGTTGTAGCAACAGCTATAGCTAACAGCAAGTACTAACAGAAGCATTCCCAACTTAAGACAGTCATGGCCAAATCTCTAATCACATGTCTCTAATTACCTTATTACTCCAGGAAACGTGAAGGAGCTGAGGCTGGGATCTGGACTGACGTGTCTTTACTCGAACAGCTGCTGGGGGCTGGGGTCCAGCTTTCAACCTTGACGATGGTCTCTCTGATCGTCTGCAGTGTCTTGTACTGGATTGCTGTTCCAGGAAGAGTCGTGATGTCTTTTCATGAACCCCATGGCTCCCCGTCCATCCCAGCCTGCTCTGCGTCCTCTCGTGGCTGCCGTTTTGGGCTCTTTTCTCTCTACCCTGTGACTGAGTTTGAGGAGCTGGGCCATTGACATGGTGTTGGAAGTATGGAGAGAGAGAGAAGCAAGTGCCTCTCTCCCTGTGACTTTTCTCTGGATGAGTTGTTAGTGGCTGAGTTCACATTCACTCCTTCACCGCAACTTCGGTATTAGGGTTTGAGCTCCAGCTCTTATCTTCTGTTAGCACAGCTGCCCTGTTGCCTCGACCTCATCCCTTTGCATGTATCCCCTCAGCCTGGCCAAGCCTGTTATGAGGGACTCATCCCTCAGTATCTCTATTTCAAAAATCTGGCAGAGACCCTGCCCAATTCAGGGCTCCTTTTAAATTTTATTTCCCTTTTTATTTCATTTTTCTTTGACAGCTTTATATATGTATACAATAATTGTTAGTTTTCTGTAGCCCTCAAGATCCCATCTTATCCCCCCCCCCTTTATGCTGAAACTTCTTCTCAACAAGTCTTCCCCCAACTTTCCTGATGTTGGTGTGAGACCTAACCCCCCGTGCCCGTGCAAACCCACTTTTTAAAATTTACAACGGTGTGTCTAGTAAAACTCAGGGAAGACAGCATTAAAGATTCTCTGACTAAAGCACTGGCAATGACACTGTAAGCCACAAAGAAAAGGTATTGCTAAGGTAGACGTTGTCAAAATTACAACCCATATATTCTGCAAATGACACTGCCAAGAGAATGGAGACACATTCTGAAAGGGTTAGCAAGACACAGACACGATGGACTGGTCTTAAAGTGTACAGAGCTCTTAAAACCCAACAGTAAAACAACTCACGATGAGAATGTGCAAAGCCCAGGAACAAATTCCTCATCAAAGGCATCTTCAGGCAGAGAAAATGTGTGGACGGCATTCCGCATCATGTCATTAAAGACCTGAAAATTAAAACAACCAGACACCCCGTCTACCTACTGGAATGACACAAATCCCCAACACTGACGACAACAACAACAACAACAACAACAACAACAACAAATGCTGCCGAGGACCAGGAGCAGAAGATTCTGGTGGGAGGACCAGGAGCCGCAGATACCCTTGTTGGTGTGAGGACCAGGAACAGCAGATGCCCTCGCTGGTATGAGGACCAGGAGTGGCAGATACCCTCGCTTGTGTGAACGTAAAATCGATAGCCACGTTGAAAGACAGTTTGGTCCTGTTGTGGTTTGGATCTGAAATGCTCCCCAAAGACCGTGATATATATAAATATATATGCTTCAAGAAAAGCCAAACAGGGCTGAAGAGACTACTCAGTGGTTAAGAGCAGGTTCTGCTCCTACAAAAGACCCACAATCAGTTACCAGAACCCAAGTTAGTCAGCTCGTAACTGCCTGTGATTTTCAGCTCCAAGAATCCAACACCCTCTTCTGACCTCCACAAGTACCTATGCACACATATACACATAAATCAAAGTGAAATAAAATATAATGGCTATCTTTGTAATACACAATGTTTACGATTGCTTAGAAGTCTATATTTCTACATAATACTTTAATTTGTGTTTGCTTGGTATTTTCTTAAGTTTCTTTCAACGATGTTGGATATTTTAGTTATTATACATTTCCTTTTGTCTGACTTTGGTTATAATAATGTGAATTTTAAGTGTAGGTAAAGGTGTGTGTGTGTGTGTGTGTGTGTGTGTGTGTGTGTGTTGGGGGAGCAAGTGAGAAGTAGAGAGAGCCTTTCACCTTCAGAACATTTAAAATACAAATACTGTTTTCAGCAGTGTTTTCAATAATGGTTATTACTTTTTTAAATGGACCTAATTATTCTACCTGATCTGCCCCAATTTTTATGTTCTATTTTTTCCTTTAATACATATTCAGTGTTTTTTTTTCCTCCTGCAGCAGCATGGGAATCGGTGGTTTTCTAAAGCCTTAACTATTTACTGTTGCCTCTTTTAAACGAATGAGGTTTTATTTTAATTCCGAAGTCCAACCTTTCTTCCTTAAGCCTTTGCAAATGCTACCCTTGTTTAAGTCTGGTATGTGTTGTGATGGACAAATTTGAATCAAAGATTATTTTTCTTAAATGGTAAGTATATCCACTGTTCTGCCCTGACCCTCAGGACGGGCATTTGTCTTGGGATTGACAAATTCCTCAAGGTTAGGCCTGAGTACGGATCTGTGATTTTCCTCGGCTGAAAATACAGTATTTTAATTTCAATCCATTGGGGGGACAGGCGCTCATTTCAGAGTGTGCTTCCCATCCTGTTTGCTGTATTAAAATGCGTGCTCAGAGCTCCCTTCTTGTTGTCTCTGGTTTCAGTGGTGTTTCTCTCTGAAGTCACATATGCGTTAGCTCTCTGTGACTTATGCCTTATGTCCCCGACCCGGGAGTAGTGCTCATGTGGATGTATGTTAGGACAACCATTTGCTGAAAACAGAAAATAAGACAAGAATAGCCTTATAAAATGAAAAGCTGCCATAGATGTTTAGAACAACACGGAGATGTTGCTTGATAAACAATGATAGTTGTAATATTGTTTGTTATCTGGGTCAGCTGGAATCAGTGACCTCATCCCTTGTACACTGTTAAAGATTTCTGTGATGTGTCACACACACACACACACACACACATACACACACACACATACACACACACACACACACACAGGGAGGGGGAGAGAAAGATGAAAAAAAACATGGAGAAGAGAATCCAAATCTGGGCTAACTCTTGATTGAATTACACCAAGGAGAAATGTTTTTATTTTATTTAATACAATATTGACACATTATTGGTGATTCTTTCTTATTATCAGTGTGTTCAGATTGAAGCAGTGTGTAATAACTCAAAGTTTCCATACACATGGGTATGTTTCAAAGTCGCCATAGATCCATAGCCGCCTTCTGTTCTGTGTTGTGGTCTGCTGGACAGATGCTGGGTTTAGACACTGGTTTAACTGCCGAAGCTTCAAAGTGTATTTCAACACCTTGTGAGCCCCCATCCATCTTGCTCTTCAGAAAGTTCTTAGCTAACAATCCATATGAATTTTAGTGACAGTTAACCAATGCAAAAACAAAACAATCCTTGTTGGTATTTTTTTTTTTTTTTGTGGTTGAATTGCTAAAGTTAAACGACATTTTATGTTTGGATTAAGTGAAAATTAATTAACTTCAGGAAAATTGACCAATACATAGTGTTGAGTTTTTCTGTTCGTGAACAGATCGTGCTTTCAGTATTATTCAAGTTGATCCTGAAAACACATTGTAAAATCTTCACTTGCTTTTTTTAGCCATTTTTTGAAGATTTAGTTTTATTTACATGTGTGTCTCTGTGTGTTAATATGTGCATGCAAATGCCTATGGAGGCCAGAATGGACATCGTGTGCCCTGGAGCCAGTTATGGGTGGTTGTGAGTTGCCTGATATGGGTTCTGAGAACCAAACTCTGGTCCTCTGCAAGAGAAGCAAGTGCTAACCATTGAGCCATCCCGCCAGCTACTTACTGCCCATTTTTTATAGCATGGCTTCTGAGTGCTTTGTTATTCTTGCTGCTCTTGTGAATAGAGCCTGCTTTTGTGACTGTCTTCTAAACTGTGAGGGAGTCAGAGTGTCTTGTGAGGTAACATGTTCCCCTTTCGCTATCAGCTCCTCTGTCACTTTTGTTCTGACAAAATCCACCTCTCCCTCCACTGTTCAGTTCCCCTGTCCCTAGTTCTCAGGTCCCCAGGGACTCAGCCCGTCTGAAGTGTCCCAGGGCTGGCCTCTCTGATGCTGTGGTGAAAGTCTTGTTCTTCTGGGTTCACAATGCAGGCTTCTCTCTTCAGTTCAAGTCTCCCAGTGAGAAGTAAGAGCAGTGTTTTTCCTCCTCATCCCGACATACCTGAGGCATCTCCAAGCTGGTTAGCGTCAAACTTTCTGCTCTTCCAGGAGCTGAACTGAAGGAGAAAGCAACCATTAGAGTCTGTGAACACTGTGGGAGATGAATAGCCATTTGGAGAGTTCCCACTGAAGTTAGTAGACCATGTCAGATGATCACCAGATCACCATCTGCAGCTTCAATGTCGAGGTCGACCAGAAAACCGCCATCACTGTGGGTTCTGTTACATAGAATATCTGTTATTCTCTCTCTCTCTCTCTCTCTCTCTCTCTCTTTCTCTCTCTCATGAGTTTTTCAAATCAAGAAGCGTTCCTTCACAGCACAGTACTGTGAACTTTCTGTGTGCCTCTTAAGGCTTAGCAGCCTTTGAAATCTCTGAGGAGAAATCTCACTCAAAAATCAATTCATACACACAACAAAACCAAAACCAGCCATTGAGATTCCATCACACTGAAAAGCTTTCGCACGACCTAGTAAAGAAAGCAATCAACAGAAGGAAAAGGCGGGTGGCCTGCAGACTGGAGAGACATTTGCAAATTATAAATCTGAGCCACTGTCTGTCAAGGCGTTCAAACGTATACATACAACACAACAGCAATCAATCAATCAATAAATAAATAAATAATTAAATACATAAATAAATAAATAAATAAATAAATAAATAAATAAATAAATAAATAAATAAATAACTGGAATAATGTTGGACAATTTACCTAAGCACAAAACCACATTGAAATTGTTGTGTTTTATAAAAAAGAAAAAGAAGCCACGGATATGTTTGGTGAAAGCAAGGAATGGTGTGTGGGGGGGGGGGGGCCTCTGCAGGCCCATGCCGAGGCATCCCTTCCCCCTGAGGGACCAGCTAAAGATGGTATAGCATAGAAGAGAGTACTTAGGGCATGGGGAGGGGAGTCAGGAAAGGAGGTTGAGAGAGAGAGAGAGAGAGAGAGAGAGAGAGAGAGAGAGAGAGAGAACAGGAGTAGAGGTGTAGAGGCCAGCCATGAACACATGGAGAGAAGACGGGGGAGGGAATGGGGAGAGAAAGGACAGAGAGGGAAGAGGGTAAGGGAGGAAGAGAGAGAGGAGGTGGCAAGCAGCCTCTTTATAGTGAGTGACCTGGTTGGTTTTGTGTCAACTTGACACAAGCTGGAGTTACCACAGAGAAAGGAACCTCCCTTGAGGAATGCCTCCATGAGATCCAGCTGTAAGGCATTTTCTCAATTAGTGATCAAGGGGGGAGGGCCCCTTGTGGGTGGTACCATCTGTGGGCTGGTAGTCCTGGGTTCTATAAGAAAGCAAGCTGAGCAAGCCAGGAGAAGAAGCAAGCCAGTGAGAAACACCCCTCCATGGCCTCTGCATCAGCTCCTGCTTCCTGACCTGCTTGAGTTCCAGCCCTGACTTCCTCTGGTGATGACCAGCAATGTGGAAGTGTAAGCTGAATAAACCCTTTCCTCCCCAACTTGCTTCTTGGTCATGATGTTTGTTTGTGCAGGAATAGAGACCCTGACTAAGACAGTGAGTCAGGCACACCTGGCTGATGCCAGGTAACTGTGAGGCAGAGCCTAGAAGGAATGTAAAAGAAACATCATCCCACATGGTTAAAAATGGCTATTATCAAAAAAGTCATTGGCAAAGGTATGAGTTTGGGGGACAAGACAATTCTTGTATGATGGTGGGAATCTAAATCGATAAGGGGGTCCATGAAAGCAGCATAGAGATTGCTCAAAATATGAAAATGGTATCGGCATGCTGATGTGTGCCTTTCGGGGTGTATAAACAGATATCCATTTGTCCCAGATACAGACTAAAGAGATGATGTCACTACAGTCTAACTGGCTGAACCAGCAGGTTTAACTGGGATTACTATAGGAACACATACAGTGGGCTGCTTACAGGAGCATTCGAGACCTACAGAGGCTTCACCACTGAACAACCCCACCCCTTTCTCAGCAAATGTTAATCATTTATACGCCCCTTGAGGAGGACAGGACCTTGTGCAGGCCACGAGCTACCTAATGCACCACAACGTGAACCCCTCCCCCACACTTTCCGTGAGGTGCCTCAGCAGACCCAGTCTTGGAGGGCCTTTTGTGGGTCTAACTGCAGTTACATACCTAAGGTTCTCCTTCCAGCTCCTCTTCTCTTTCCTTGTGTTTTCCCTCCTTTCCCACAATGCTTCCTGAGCCTTGGAAAGTATTATCTAGAGATATGATTATTTTCTTCTATTTAGGACTGAGAATTAGTTTGAGTATGTCACAGTAACATCCCCAGAACTGGGACTGAGCATTTCCAGAGTAACTACCAGATTGTGTCTACTCCTAGGGAGTAACACTTCCTCTATCGAGGCCTACCGGAGCACTACCTATGGGAGCAAACGCAAATGTGTAAGAGACAACTGGATGAGTAAAAGATACCTATTTGAGAAAGAAATAGTAATAGACTCCTCACTAATGCTTACCAACTTCATGGTCACAGGCCTTAAGTCTAGTTGAATGCCTGTTGGTCCCACTTACATTGTTGTGCCACTAGCACACCAGTGGGCAAATCTTGCCTGACGTGTGTACCTCAGAGTCCATATCCAAGCAGGAATGTTGGAGCAATTCTCCCAGGGTAGCCTATATGCTTCTGGCACAAGAAAGTGAGCCAGCACAGAGAAAACGTCCAGCTTAGTCCTAGCTTGGTCCTATAGTAAAGGCATGCAGGGTGTTCCCAGCAACATCATCTTACCGTGTGGTCTAGCATGCGATCCACAGCAGTGGCACTTGTCTATAGAATGGAGACGGGAGTCAGAGACATCGCTGACCAACAATTCATAAGAAGGTAGCCCACCCTTGGCACTGGGATTTTCAATCGACAACTTTATAGCTTCTGGAAGTTTCTTTTCCCACATGACAGGATACATTCACTCAAAGGCTTCAGCTACGCTGTTAAGACTTCCAGGTACAGGTGTGGCGGGATCTTGGTGTCCTGTGTTTCTTGGCCAACCATAAAACTCCCAATAATGTTATAGTTTGGCCTGGCCTTTCCACGTTGTGTGGACTGGCCTCTTAGCCTCACTCCTTGGCTGTATCTGCACATTTTCCCGATGTGTATCTAAGCCTGTAAAACACTAAGAAGTTAGGATTACATGAAGCTATTTTTCCAAGGGGTGGGTAGGCTCTCCAAAGGCCCATCCCTGACCCATCCAAGCAGGTAACACTTGGTCTTGGAATTCATCAACCTAAGGGAATATTCAGGAGAGTCTTAGGGAGCCCCAGCAGCATGGGAAGATTCCAGAGACGTAAGTACACAATGAGAACATTGGGTTTCTGGGTTATTTTAGTTATTATTAACTGTACACATACATAGTCAGACACAATGCACTTACTGTAGCAAGAATTTTACTCTGTGTGTGTGTGTGTGTGTATTTAAAAGCAAGGCATATACCTTAAATCCCTACAGTAAAAAAACAAAGAATAAAAGAGCTCAATTGAATTTGATTAGATTTTGTCAATGCTCCTGATAGTCTTAGGTGCCGGTTTATTAAGCAAATATCCCACTTAAAAAAAAAAAAAAAAAAAAAGGTAGCTTTTACTTTCTCCAATCAGAGACGAGTTCACAGGAGTAAAGCAGGCAGTGAGATGAGACTCTCTGGAGATGTCTGTGACAAGTGGGCGGGACCTTTTTTTATCTCCGCGAGTAATTACTATCTTTAGTCACATAATCATTATTTTTCTCAAGCACGCATGACTCCTTTTAGACATCTTTTTTGACGAACTGTACTTTAAATGTGAATCATCATTAGAAAATTATTATCCATATTGTACTTAACATTTTAACAAATTTGACTCACCATTCTCATTTTAAAAATAAATAAACTCAGAGAGTCTGAGCTGTACCTGAGGGAGTTTCCCCTGATGCCTGTATTTCTTACTGTGCATGACATAAATCTTCCTTCCCCTCATATGTGTGGCTACACGGCCCCTCACTCCCGCATTGTGTTTATATATTCTATAGACACAGGGCAAGGGTACTACTGCCTTCTAAGCTAAAGATAGCACTTCCCATGCTTTCCCTGTTGCCTGCTGGAGCCTGGGCCTCATGCCTGTCACTGTGTGTCACTGTGTCTCTCTCATCCTTTTTCAGAGTGGTCATGCACCTCTGCCTGACTTCCCAGGATCATTTTAAACTAATTCTTCTCTTCCAGACTATTTCCTCTTCTACATATCTCCGTCTCTGGTGGGGCCGGAATTTGGCCAAGGATAGAAAAAAACTAGCTCCTCCAAACCTTGTTTCATACCAACAAATGTTTCCACACCTTTATCTTTTTTAAAAATAAATAAATAAATGATCTAGTTTAAGGTCTGATGAATGACTTTCTGCAAAGGCAAATGTTTAGTTAATTAACTTTCATTTCAGCTCCCATAAGCTAGTCCGGTAAGCTCCCTCTACAAGCACAGCAGACTTCCAGAGCCAGTTTCTCCTCCCGAGGTTTCAGTCACTCACCTTCCCCTGTAGACCTGTATTACATGGAAAATTCCAGAACCAAACACTTAGACTTTTCCACAGCAGACTCGCAGAGTCGTGGGATGCCATGGCTCAGGGTGCCGCCCTCCAGCCCAGAATGCAACCATGTCTGTCTGTGTACTCGTGGTGCCGACATGACCTGACTAGACCCCAGGCACCTAATGACTGTTTTAGACTTCAGATCAACTTCCTGACACAGTGTGATTTACACCGAGGTTTCTCCGATTTCATTGCCTGATAGCCCCACGTCAGCAGGTATGCTGGGGACTAAGAGAAGACAAAGAAGAGCCATAGTGTTTGAGTATCACCTCCCAGCGCACAGGGAACTGTAGTGAGTACAATCCGATTATTTATGAGACAGGAGAGTTCATGTTCACAGGGCTCTCATCTCAAGACATCCTATTTCATTCTTTATTATTATTATTATTATTATTATTATTATTATTATTATTAATCATTTTATTTGTTTACATTTCAAATGATATCCCCCTTCCTGGTTACTCCTCCACAAAACCCCCATCCCATCCCTCCTCTCCCCCTCCCCTTTGCCTCTGTGAGGGAGCTCCTCCACCCACTCACCCACTCCCAGCTCACCGCTCTAGCATCCCCCTATGCTGGGGCATCAAGCCTCCCTCCCTACCCATTGATGTCAGATAAGGCTATCCTCTGCTACATATAGGTGTTTATGGGAGAAACATAGTGTGTGTGTATTTGTGTGTGTGTGTATACACACATATATACACACATACTATGTATGGTTCAGTGCCACCTGTGGTCTTGGGAACACACAGGGCCTCTCAAATTGACTCACCTTGGAACAGAGGCCACTACACTCCCAGCTGCCACATTCATGTCTACTTAACAGTTGGACATAGACATGTTGCCTTTAATATAATTCATGACTTTGTCCAGTTAAGATCTGTTTACCAGTACAGATGAGAAGCGATCCTTAATCCCCACAGGGACTGGGTTTCATTCATGCTTTGGGGTGGAAATAGGCATCTCTATATTGCAAACCTCTGTCACATTGGCTTTATTTATAGCCAGCTTTACTAAGCTCAACGTACTGATGCTGGACACTTTGGCTCATAGTTTGAGAAACAGAAATAAAAGAGCATCATGCCGGAATTCATAAAGGATCTCATCCCGTAAAAACCATCAATCTAGTAAAAAGAGACCCTGTGCTTTCATTAGCTGCTCAATTGTCAAGTGTGTGTGTATATATATGTGTGTGTATGTATGTGTGTGTATTTGTGTGTGTATGTGTACATGTGTGTGTATGGAGATACATATATATATGTAAATATGTATCTATGTATGTATATAAATAAATATGTATCTATGTATATAAATATGTATCTATGCATGTATGTATGTAAATATGTATCTACCCATGTATGTATGCAAATATGTATCTATGCTTGCATGTATGTAAATATGTATCTACCCATGTATGTATATGAATATGTATCTATGCATGTGTGATAAATGTATATATGTATGCATGTACCCACATATGTATTTATGCAATAAGGAAGACCAATTCATGGAATTAAAGAGCAAGCATTCGGTTTGACCAGAGAGTCCAAGATCCAGCCCACTACAAAATCGGTTTGGCCTTAGTTCCCCTAAGCTCAGAGAGGATCAGAACAGCAAGAAGCATGAAGCAGATCCTCAGTTTCCTTCTCATTCTGAGTGCTTAGACTCAAGATAGGCAAACACGTTATGAAAGCTGTATTATATTTTAGAAAAACAAAACAAAAGTATCACGGTGAGAGTGTCCTCAGATGACTCACACCGAGATGTCTCATCGTGAGTCAGTATTTTCCTGTGACACAGGTTAACTCTCCTTTTTTCTCTGTCTCAACTGTCTTCCTCGTCCTTCACCAGTGAACAAGGGAAGCATAAACCTTCCTCGTCTCTCTTCCTACACCATCTCATACCGGATGCCAGAGTGACGGGGGTGGTGGCGGGTCTGTGAAATGCCTCTTGTTGCCTGGTGACAAGGTAAGAAGGGAGCCAGCTCAGGCTGGCTGTTCACTCCTGTCCCACAGCGTTTTCTCTTTTCCTTCCTTTCTTTATACATTTCTTCTTCATTTTTATAAATGTCCTGAGGAGTTCATTGACAAAATGAAGGGCCAGATCCTATGCCCCTAGGGAGTAAATATACATATGTACATATACATATGTACGTGTACTCCAAGGTTACATACGTACATATACATATGTATATGGACCTCCGAGGTTATATCAGCCAGCTAACTTTTTGCTATGTTCTAGCCAGTGATAGATCTACTGCCCACACGATCATGGAAACCCATGAAATTACTGAGCTGGAAGACTCTAGAAGCCTCTTCCCTTTTGCCAGGCAGGGTCTTATGTAGCACAGATTAGCCTTGAACTCTCTAAAGTAGAGGTTGACCTTGAACTCCTGGCTCCAGGATGTGCATGTACATATACATACCTGCACATCGGCATATACATAAATACATATGCACAAATTTGTGTGTATATATGTTCCCAGAGAAGACTTAGTCTCCAAGCGATAGAACAGAATGCAAATACAAATAGAATAAAATCAAAAGGCCTTACTAAAAGTGGAACATACCCGACTGCAGTCAAGAGTGAGCTGTAGCTTTGAAGCAGATTCTGTGGAGCATGGCTCAGTTTCTCCGTTTCTTTAAAAAGGCCACGCAGGAAAACCAGGCACGGCGGTGTGTGTAGGACTGTGTTGTGCGCACAGGGAAATGCCTGACTCTCCTGCCATTTCAGGTCTCTCTGGCTGCCCCCTTTCCTCCGTAAAATTCAGGGAAACCGCCTCTGGCTTTTTCTTCTGTAGAGCCCAGTGAGGGCCTCTTGTGTACAGGGCGGCTCAGGCTTTCTGCTCTAAGACCCGACATGCAAAGAGTTTAGAAACCAATGGTCACAGAATCAAGAAGACTTTTCTCATAAAATCATTGACATTTGTTGGATATGTAAAACAACAACAACAACAACAATGCCCCCAAAATAAAAATAAATACTGAAGTTTCAGGGCAAACTACTACAAACTGTGTTTCAAGGGCTCAGACTACATCTGCTCATCAGGGGCAGTGGCTGCTAGATCACAGTTAGAGAAAATCACTGCAGTTTCTGTTGGAGAGCAAAAGCTAGCACCCCTTCCAGGACCAAGTCTCATGGGCATGAAGTCAGAACTCTGTCTTCCTTTGGTCCAAACAAGGAAGAAATGTTTACGCTTTTGTTATTGTCCTTGGTTTGGCCTTGTGGTCTGTTATTAATCGCTGTTCTGGGAACCTAAGCCCCATAGAGTGTGTTCGAGATAGAAAATAGCTAACCATGCTTACTGTCGGTCAGTTGGTCAGTTTACCTTCTGACCTTTGCTCACACTAAGCTCCTCTGTGCTCACTTGTTTTTAATCTTGCAATGAAATTGAAGTGCTTTTCAGTATGTTATAATCAGTTTTGGGGATTTTCTGCTGCTTAGTGAAAGACCAGCTTTAAAAGTTTTAAGCTACTCAAGAATCTGCTTCCTCCCGCTATTGCTTAACTCTTTGCCCACGCCAACAGGGGATAACACAAACGAACAGACAAGCAGTGCCACTAGAGAGTGGACTCTGAGAAAGACATAAAAAGAGGTGCTGGAAACCAAAGCACTAGCAAGAAAGGAGGAAGTCCTT
>CM052713.1:79161091-79177029 GCA_028551405.1 Uromys caudimaculatus
GAAGGAAGGAAGGAAGGAAGGAAGAAAGAAAGAAAGAAAGAAAGAAAGAAAGAAAGAAAGAAAGAAAGAAAGAAAGAAAGAAAGAAAGAAAGAAAGAAAGAAAGAAAGAAAGAAAGAAAGAAAGAAAAACAGTCCAGACTGAGAAGCAGGGTAAACAAAACAAATAGATAAAACACCACCATTCAAGGCAGGTGGACAGTGCGTGTTTCAAAATCATCAGGTATTTAATGAACAGCAGCAGACCCTAGATCCCGGAGCCCAGAAGATACCAAGCTGGATGAAACTAAACTAAACACAGCTGGGCACACCATTCTCCATCTGACAAACCGAAGATGAGGAGAAAACCTTGGAAGAAAACAGCTTGAGTTGGGAAAGAATGGTACAGTCCTCTGGGTCACGTGCTCGGACGCCGGCCTTTGCATCCACTGCCCGTTGGTTTTCTCACTCTGTGTATCAATGCTGAACGGACGGTAAATATAAGAACACGCACTGTGGACATGCTTCTCTTGTTCATGTGAGAGGAGATGAACCGAGGTCCTGTTGTGTGAGAAGCACTTTCTAACCGGCACAATCCCAGGATCCGATGAGTTACAATTACTGATGGATTGCAACCCCCGCACTCCTCTGGGGACCTTGGGAACAGCTTTCACAGCAAAGAGCATCCTGAGGTGTGTATTTAATCACAAGACATTACCTAATGGATGGAAAATTGGATACTGTTTTTGGCTCTGATGGGAATGGATCTGACGTCCCAAGGCAAGGTTAATGCATAAAGAGATGAAGGGCTGGGAGAGGCGCTGACCCACCACTGGAAGTGCTTGGGAAGCAGGCAGGTAGCATGGGGCTCCACAGAAGGAAAATCTCCCAGAATTCCCAGGGAGGAATCTGAAAGCAGGAACAATGCTTTCTGCTGTTTTGTTAGTTACTAGAGCAGACATCTACAGAGATGCAAAAAGATAACGAGCAAGCTTCAGCAAGTAACAATGGATTAAAACATGAAAGGGCATTGGCGTTGAGCATGGTGATTGACAAGCCAGTTCTACCCACCGCATCAAAACCTTGGTTCCCTAACCAAGGGTTCTCCGTCTCTAAGAAAAGACTGTTCAGTGTTGGTTGCAATTATGGCTGAGTAATTATCCTCCCTCCTGCTCTTCCCTTTTAAACTCTGCAACAAACATAGTTCATTATACATAATATATATGTCTATAATATATAATATATTATATAACATATAATATGTGTCTATAATATATAATATATTATATAACATATAATATATCATATGTGTATGTATATATGTATGTATATATGTATATATGTATGTATATGTAGATATGTACATATTAGCATTAGTGTCAATAATCAGAGAAAATATCCATACATGCATTAATCTTTTTTTTTCAGGATAATAGCTGAACAAATGTAACAGTTGCCAGAATGCTTTTGAGCAACAACGTGTTTGTCTTCCTCCCCTCACCTAACAAGGCAGGCAAGGCTCTGTCTCATCCCCTCAGGTGAGGGATCCGTAGCCATCCTGTGAGGCACCCACAAATAGCACTGACCATCAGGCTGACATTCAGAGAATCTCAGAATTCTGACTCACCAATCGTCTTAGTCATCCTAGGCTGACAGAAAAAAATGCTCGAGAGACTGGGTATGTTTTAAATGTTATTTCTTTTCATTCTGTAGACTAGAAATCCAAGGTCAGTTTCCCAACACTGTGGGGCCTTGTTTCATGCATAACAGAATGGGTTAGCAGTTTGACGAGCACAGAGACAAATCAAGTTCCGCAAGGCTTTCTTAACACAGCAGGACCGGTGCACATCTGAACTCACAGAGACTGTGGCAGTGCCAGAGCCCAGGCAGGTCAGAGCCCACACAGGTTGGGGCCAGATAGGGTCCCAGCAGTGAGAGGAGAAGCAGACACAAGTCCCCATCCCCAACCCAGGAGCTATCCTCAACTGATAGCAGCTTGCAAATGAAAACTTGGTTTTCTCCAACAGAGTCTCGTGTATATAGCCATCTCTTAAGGCCAGGCCCCAAGCCCAGCAGTGGATGGCTGACACAAAACCTCAAGGGCAGTTTTGAAGATTCTTTGTCAGAGCATTTGCTTTAAACCTCATGGTCCTTTCCTTTGTGTCTGTATTATGGTTTCCAGGGTTGTGTTATGAGATTTCTGTACGTGAGAACACATGTGTCACTGTGTATATGAGTTTCTTGAGCTTTTTCTTAGGCTCTTTTTCTTGTTTATGTCCTGTTATTTGGTTTGTCTTTGTTTTATTATCATTATTTTTAAGATGCCTGTTTGTATTCTAATTCGAGAAAGAAAGGGGTGGATTTGGATGGGTGGAGCAGAGGGGAGGATCTGGGAGGAGTTAGAGGAGGGAAGGCCTAATCAATAGATTGTATGGGGAAAAAACATTTTCAATAAAAAAAGAAATAAAATTATAAAAGCCAAATAAATAAATACAAGAGTAGAGCAGGCTCCGTCTGTCAACTGCACAGGTGTGGAGAATGCTTAACTGTGAGCAGGAATTTGGTGGAGTCCCCCTGAGTCTCCCTGGTTGGGCTCAGACTGGCCGTGCTTCTAGCTCAGGGTCCAGGTAGCTGGAATCACAAGCATACAGCAACACGTGTCTTCGTCAAGTCTACAAATCGCCTTCCTTTACTCTCACGCACCTAGCTTGAGCACTGTTCTCTCCACAGTCTATTCATGAGCCAACTGCTCCTTGCACCTACATCTTCAATGCCGAGGATGTCCAGTCATTTTAAATTCCTGCCTCTCCTCCTGACAATCTCTACCCACTCTTCAAGACCCAGATCCAACGCTTTGCTTCTGCAAGGCCTCCCCAGCTCCTCTGGGTTCCGGTGACATCTGCATTGATTGGGACACTTTATAATTCTTAGAATCTTTTCTTCCCCATCAGAATCTCAGATCCTCGAGAGCTGGACCGGGCATTCCTCCTGTGATTTCTGCTCCTTTTTTCTTTACTGCCTTTTGAGAACATTTCTCAACACCTGGAGCATGGCAGGAACTCAGTGATTGCAGGGACAGCTTATGCTGTTGAACAAGCTGTGAGAACTATTTGCAAAGACTTGAGCCTCTCCCAGAGCTGGCTGTCTGGGAAAATCCCACCCGTCTCTTTTCATGTCTATTTCTTATGTTGGACCACACTTCTATCTCAGGGCCTCCTCTTCCTTTCAAGCCAGAAAGAGAAATTAATTTGAAAGAAACCAAATCAGCAGTTGGTTATACTCTGTCTTTTTATGAAGCTCCAGATTTAATAACTGGTGCATCTCCACTTGACCTGTCGCAACCATGCCGGAATGCTATAAAGAGAAACAATGAGGTCCCCAAAGCCAAGCAGGGGATGAAAAGTCCTGTTATCGCTGAGTTATCCCAACAAGCCTGGGGTCAGCCTTAGCCTGCAGAGATGAGACAGGCATAAGTGCAGTCCTGGGCTAGCTCTCCCTCAGGGAGACATGTGGCTTGCACACATGCATAGAACCAACTCCCAAGGATGGCTAACCTTGCTAGTGCACATGGTAGCTATGTCTTTAGGGCACTGACTTACATTGCTGAGGGAAGACATGAATGGGGGATTCAGATACTGTCTTAACCTTGTGGCAAATTAGCTGAAGATGGAGAAGATGATGATACTTTGCCCCTTGGGCAACTGAATTTCCTCTTCTGAAGGCTGGTGCACTTCCCCGGGGTGAGAGCCCAGGAAAGCTGCCTGACCTGTTCACAACTTTAACCCTGGGAAGACAGATTCCTAGAAGCTGGTGTCCACACTGGATCAGCTCTTGATATAAAGTTTGATTAAAGACACTCTGGCTTTTATATTTTTAAATCTTATCCATTTACTTTTATTTATTTGTTTTTGAGACAAGATCTATGTAGCCCAGACTGACTTTGAATCTGTGCAAATCCTCCCAGATCCTCGGATTGAAAGTGTGTGTCCACACTTCTTTCTTTTTTTTTACTTTTATTGAATATATACTGATTCTGATTCCCTCGAACTAACCCCAGTTCTCCCCTCCTGCCCAAATCCACATGCTTTCTTGCTATCTCTTATTAGAAGACAAATAGGTATCTAAAAAAAAAGAAAGAAAGAAAGAAAGAAAAAGAATAAAACAAGAACAAAACAAACAAACAGAAACTTAAGCTTTCAGTTGCAGTTAACAGTCAGACTGGGTTAGGGATGTGGACATGTTTCCAGGCCCACTCTCATGGGGGGACAGGGAGACCCCTGTGCCTGGTCCAGACCTACGCAGGCCCTGTGTGTCTGCCACAGTCTCTGTGAATTTATGTCATCATGTGTGCATAGAGACTGCTATGCTTCCTTCATGTGCACATCACTCCTATGTTTAGAAGACTTCGTCTTCTTGGTGTGATTCTTCAAGAGCACATTTGTTAAGAAGGTAGACAGTATCCTAGTGGGGAGAGATGGCTGAGCAGTGAAGAGTCCTGGCTACTCCTCCAGAGGACCCAGGTGAGATTCCCAGAACCTGCATGGCAGCTCACAGCTGTCTGTCAATCCAGCTCCAGGGGATCTGATGACTTTATATAGTTACTGCTGCAGACACCAGACATGCAGTAAACAGACACAAACACAGGCACAGGCATAGAAAACAACAATAACTAAAGGGAATAGGTGAAAATCCATAGCTGTAGCATTCTGCCTGAATTTCACCCCCCTCCAGGTAGGCAGAAGGACAGCAAGGGAGAAGCATCGGTGTTAAAGCCTGGCCTGACAAGGCCTTGTCACCAGCTCCTTTATGACATTCACATGCATCCTTCATGGACTTTAATAAACCAGTGTGTAACCAGAGAGTAAAGTTGGGCATGCAAGGCAGCAAATGAATAAATAAGCAGGTGGACGTGGAACTCTCAAAGTCACCTGGTGGGAGTCCCTGATGTCCCCTACACATGTATTATACATAGTTCATATTTAATATGTATGTGGGGGGTACAGTACCTTCTACTTTGAACATGTTGGAAGCAAAAGAATTGAAAAAACACAAATAGGTATGGGTTTGGAACACACACACAAACACATACACGCAAATAAACACATATACACAATCATACACATATACACATACACACACAAACACACATATATACACACACAAATATACACATGTATGCACATACACACATACACCACACACACAAACACACAGACACACACATGCACGCATACACCTCCCACATACATATACACACAAACACACATACAAGCACATACATACATACACACGTGCACACACACATACCACACAAACACACACAACACACACATAGATACACACAAACACACACACACCCCACACACACAAACACACACACAGACACATATAGATACATACAGGTATACATACACACCACACACACAAACACACACACACAGACACACAGGTGTAGATATATACCACACACACACACACACACACACACACACACACTGAGCAGTTTACACTGTGCAGAATGACAAAGATGAGCTGTCAACCCTTTAGGCTCCCTTAATCTAGGTCGCTCCACACTGAAGACTGCCTCAGATTTCCACATCACATTTAGCAGGCAGTCATCTATCACCCAGCCTAATAACACTGGGTACATTTTATAATTAGTCATAAAAAAACAATCCACTTGCCAAACCCCCAAATTACGTTGGAGCTTCAGCAGTGTGCAGACTCCCAGCAGCCAGAAATGGCCTTTCCTCTCCAGTTCACAGTGTGTATTTTTGTTGCCTTGACAACTGTCTGTCTGGGGCTCCCTTGCTTAGAGAATGAGGACACCTTTGCCTGATACAACCCCTGGGAAATGATAATGAACTACAGGAAACACAGTGCTGATCATTGTGAGCGTGGGTCCATAATTGTCAGATTCTGCCTGAATTATACCTTCCAGGTGGGCTAGAGGGAAGCCAGGAGGGGGTAGAGCTATGATTCCAATGGCCTCAAATTGAAAATCAATTAAACAGTGACTAAGGCCAGCACTCAGCCCTGCAAGGAAGGGAGCACCAAGGAGCAGAAGAGGTGTATGGAATTCGTGAGCCTCACCAGGCTTCCGATGGTCTCGCTAAGGTATATTCAGAACACCCCACTGTAATGCTTTATGGGGTAAAGTCCAGATACGTCCAGGAGGAGATGGAGTCCTCTTGCTCTGAGTGGACACAGGCACCTCCGGCTCACTCTGCACGTTTTTAGATTCCTCTTGATTTTGTCTTTTTAGATGATGGTCTTTGTGAATTCTTGATTGGAACCCCCTAATGGACATACTCGATCCAGCAGCCCAGGCCTATTCCTCAAGGAGAGTAATCGTGATTTCATTTTCCAATTCAAAGTGCACACCTTGTAAATTAGCTCTGAGCTGCTCCCAGCAATGTTTAAAATTACGGAGAGGCTTTGGGGTTCTTTGATGTCTCAGTTAAGAAACGACTTGTTTAGGGCTGAAGAGATAGCTCAGACAGTAAACGCTTGCCCCAAACCATAAGAGCCTGAGCTTCCCAGCTTAAAAAGAGAAGTCTGGCTGGGCAGTGGTGGCGCACGCCTTTAATCCCAGCACTTGGGAGGCAGAGGCAGGTGGATTTCTGAGTTCGAGGCCAACCTGGTCTACAGAGTGAGTTCCAGGACAGCCAGGGCTACATAGAGAAACCCTGTCTTGAAAAACCAAAAAAAAAAAAAAAAAAGGGAAATCTGAACACGGTGGTATGTGCTTCCTAGCACTGAAGAGACTGAGACAGAAGGATCCCTGGGCTCACAGGCCAAATGGCTCAACCTACCTGACCAGCTCCGGACTAGTAGACGGTGCTGAGTACTGACACTTTAGGGTAACCTGTGGCTCCATGTTCACATGCACACACACCTGCAAATGGTTTGAACCAGCAGGGCCACAATTAGGCTTCAAGATTTACCAATTTTTCTTGAATTATAATATACAGTGCACAATGCCAGGCCCGACATGTGCATGGTACTTGCTATAATTAGATCTGGAATGTCCCCCAAAGGCCCATGTATTCAGAGGTGGGTCTTCAGCCATAAGAGTTAGTTAGCAGGTCCTTTCTGATGAGAGGTCTTTAGGCCATTGGCTGCATGCCCTCAAAGGAAATGCTGGGATCCCAGTCCATCCCTCTTCCTTTTCTTCCTGACCATGAGGTATGCACCTTTTGCTCTGCCAATTGCAGGCTAATTAGGTCATGGATTAAAAGCTCCAGAATTATGGGTCAGTAAACCTTCCATTGCTGAAAGTTTATCTGTTCTCACATGCTTATTATAGTAACAGAAAACTATCATAGCACCTATGTAAGCATATAGAATCCCATGTGGTCCACGATAGGCTGTTCAGCCTTAGGAATAAACTTGGCCATAGCACCTACATGAGTGATCAAATGTGTTGGACGAGATGAACACTGAAACCATGTAGAGTGTACACGCTACAAAACCAGTAGAGTTTGAATGAAGCTGATTACTGGCCATATTATGGAAAGGTTGAAGGCATTATATGATAATGATGGACGTTTCTAGAAGGGAATCTGACCCAGGTGCCTTCAGATACAAAATGCTGCAACCTCAGATCACCTGTGGGTTTCTAATATCTGAAATCTTCAGATTTCAGACTCTACAACTCTGGAGGCAAATTCTTTAATATCTTGATCTCTGTCTCTGTCTCTGTCTCTGTCTCTCTCCCTCCCTCCCCCCCAACTCCCTCCCTTCCTTTCTTCTCTCCCTCGCCCTCTCCCGCTCTCCCCGACTGTATTGCCTTTATGGCATCTTATCCTTTTCATAAAACTCAGGCAGGAGAGATAAGGATCATGGGAGCAGAGTCGTGGAGTCACAGTAACAGTAAAATCTCTAGAAACTTCCACTGCGAAGGCTGCTAGAGCTCTGCCTGTCCTGCCTTCTTCCTTCAAAGCATGCTTATTGACCGGAGTCTTCCCTCTCTAAATCCAAGCCTCATGGCCTGGCTTTTTCTTTGGTTGTCTAAAGTCATACCAAATGCTTTCCATTCTTTGGAGTCAACAGAATCCAGCCTCAGCTGCCTGCACACAGAAGACATTGTGTTAGTCTGATGGAAGATGCTACTTGTGATTTGATCTTTACAGCAAAAGACACTGTCCTTGCTTGTGTCTTCAGCAAGCATCAGCATCCCACATAGGAAATCTGCAACACCTAACACAGGAGCAGTTACAAACTCAGTAGCTTGAACTGTACCAACGATTATCTCACAGGCTCATTGGTCTGAGGTCCACACACAGCTCTGAGGTCCACTCAGCTCTGTCTCTGCTTTGGGTCTTAAGAGCCCAAATCAAGGTATCAGCACAGCTGTGTTCTTTTCTGGAGGTGTTTTGGGCAATAAATCTGTTTCCATACTCTTTCATCTTGGGCTTTAGCCAGGTTCCATGAGGTTGTAACCTGGGCCCCCACTTCCCTGCTGCTTGTTAGAAAAACCTCATTCCTGTATCTCAAGGCTACCCACATGCCCAGACTCACACCCAGTCAGATCACAGCCATCTCCAAGCTCAGCATCTTTCTGCCTCCCTCTTAGGAGTTGAAAGGCAGGTGCAATTACATCAGACTGGCAATCCTGACAATCACCATCCAGTAAGGTCAATCTTCTTAGTGTGATTTGTCTCCCCAGTTCTACCTGGAACACCCTTCGCAGCAGCAGCCAGATGACTGATCAGATCCTGGGGTCTTGGGTACATTCATTACACCAGCGCCGTTTGCCAGGGAAAAACAATGAGTTCTGCTGAACTCGCATTTCCCCAAGATGTCCAGGCAAGTGAGAGAGAGGGTACACCTTAACCCCAGAGTGCTTTGTCTCCAAATATCTTCTCTGCATGGTTTCCACAAAGGAAAAACTTGTAACTTCCAGCAGGGGCTGTCAAGGTAACACAGATCAACACAGTTGGTGCCAAGCCTGAAGACCACAGCTCACTGCCCAGAACTCATGGCTAAAGGAGAAAACTAACTCCCTCAAGTTGTCCTCTGACATCCACACATGTGCTGTGGTAAACACACACACACACACACACACACACACACACACACACACACACACACACATACACACAGAGTAAGAAGAACAAACATCCACTTGTAAACATGTCACAAATATATCAGCAGCCCAGTTCAGTAGTGTTGGGATAGCGAGCATGAATCAGCAGTGGTGGCATGACTTAGCAAAAACAGACAGGTCTCTCCCAAATCAGCACAAGTCATCAGGAGTGACCAGGACCAACAGGGACGCCAGGAGTTCTCTGCCATGCCTCTCTCAACTAAGTGAAGATCAGTGAAGAGGAAGACACAAGACCAAGAAGCACTGCAAGCCTCCCACCCCCACCACTGTCCGTTGGGTCGTATTTATACTCCCTCCAAACATCACGTGTCCTCCACGGGTCTTGCCTCACCACATAAGTCTGTCTTAGCAAAGCTCCTTGCGAGTCTGTATCAGCTGGCATCACTCTGCCAATCAGCCCGACTCTGAGGAAGTGGCAAGAAGCCACCCGAGCACCACCAGAAGATTTTGGGTACATTTCTCTCTAGAGAGTCATGACAAACAATGACCAATAAACAATGCTAAGGCGTACCAATACCATCCAGTGTCGTCCACCGCCTGTTGGGTTTTGCATAACATCATGCATCCTTTCATATGTTTGCTTTAGCAAAACATCCCTTTGCTTGTGTCTGTTTCAGGAAAACATCCTTTGGCATAACCGACTTTCCAAAGAATCCAGAAGTTTACACTTCAGCAGATTCTCCAGAGGGAGTATGTCACTGGGAGTGGGCCTTGAGACTAAGACCCTGCACCACTCCACGGTCACTGTCTCTGCTCTGTGCTTGCAGTGGAAGATATGAGTGCTTGTATTCCTGCTCCTGTTGCTGTGTCTGTCACATGCTGCCACGCCTCCTTGCCATGATAGGCTCCCTCTGAAACGGTGAGCCAAATAAACCCTTCCTCTGCAACTTGCATTGATCGGGGCTTTTTATCACGGCAACAGAAAGGTGACTAAGACAGAGTTGGCACCAGAGTGGATTGCTTCCATGAAGACCCTGACCATGTTGGTTCATGGAGGGATGTTAAAGACTTTGGAACTTTGAATTAGAAAAGCAATTGACTGCTGTAAGCAGAGATTCCTGGGCCATTGTTGTAGGAGCCTGGAAGACAGTAATGCTGACAGCAAAGTGGACTGCAGAGAGTCGGCTCACAGAGGGAAGCAAGGCCTTTACCAACATCCTGTGATATTTTGGCAAAGAATATGGCCCCCTTCTGCTCTTGTCCTAAGAACTTGCCTGAGGCTAAAGAGTAATGGACTAGGAATGATGGGATATCTCAGTGGGTAGGAGCACTAGTTGCTCTTTCAGAAGGCATGGGTTTGATTCCCAGCACCCATGTGGCAGCTCACAACCATCTGAAACTGTAGTTCCAGGGAATCTGATGCTGTCTCCTGACGTCTGTGTGCACCAAGCATGCACGCTGTGCACAGATATACATGGAAGCAAAATACCCATAAACAAAAAATGATGATGATGATGATAGACTAATTTCTTTGATGGAGGAAATTTCAGAGCTGCACAGTGTTGTTCTATGATATGATTATTATCAATAATTTGCATTCAGGTCTACAGTGAAAAGAGCAAGAGAGCCAGAGTCTATCTAAAGCTGGAAGCCAACTTAACATTGCTTGTCTACATGGTACTGGCTTAAGAGGTCTGAATGATGCAAGAGGGAGAGGGTCATAGACTCTTCCTCTGTGGTTTCAGAGAGTCACTGAGGCTGGCCAACGTGTCAAAGGAGGCCCTGCATGGAGGACCTGTGAGAGCAAGAGGCGCATGAGGACATTACAAAGCTGTGAAAGTGATCCCTGGTAGCCATGGAGGCCCCAATAAGCTATAGAGGCCAGAGCCATGGGTTACCCCCCAAGGAGTGGCACCTACAGGAAATAGAACCAGATCAGGAGAGATCCGTGTTGCAGGCAGCAGCTCTGGAAGGGCAGAGATATCTTTGACCCTGTCTGACATGGAGTTGATGGATTTGATATTTTCCACACCTGGTCCTGCTCTTACTTTGGTCCAATACTTTCTCACTGTGCCCCACATTCCTCCTGTTTGGGATGGTAATATATACTCTGCACCATCATATTTGAAGTTTATGATTTGCTTTTTGGTTTTATAAGTTTTACAATGAGGAATTTCAGGGGAGATTCTGGACTTTCCGTGTTGAGACTGTAAGAGACCATGGGACTTTGAAGTTGGACTTAATGCATTTTGCATTATATATGCCCATAAGCCTAGGGGGCCCAGTGAGTGGGATGTGGTGGTCCAGATAAACAATGTGCCCCATAGACCTGGTTCTTTGAACACTGTTTTCCAGTTGTGCTGTGTTTGGAAAGGTTTAGGCAGTGCAGCCTTGGTGGAGGAAGTACATCACTGAGGGGGGGCTTTAAGATTAGAAACCTCAGTCCCCCACTCTGTGTGTGTGTTTCTGTCTGTCTGTCTCTGTGTGTGTTTCTGTCTCTCTGTATCTGTCTCTATGTCTCTGTGTCTCTCTGTCTTTGTCTCTCTCTGTCTCTGTCTCTCTCTGTCTCACTCTTTCTGTCTCACTTTCTCTATATCTCTTTCTGTGTGTTTCTATCCTTCTGCCTGTCTGTCTCTCTGGGTGTGTCTGTCTGTCTGTCTGTCTGTCTCTGTATCTGTCTCTCTGTCTTTGTCTCTGTCTTATTCTGTGTGTGTGTGTGTGTGTCTCTGTGTGTGTGTGTGTCTGTGTGTGTGTGTGTGTGTGTCTCCTCTCTCTCCATTTCCCTGTCTTTGCTTTGTTCTTGAATATGAATGAGGATGTGGGCTCTCTGCTTCCTGTTCCAAGTTCCATGCCTGTCATGTGCCGCTAAGCCTCTTTGTCATGGTGGACCCTTCTCCCTCTGAAACTCGAAGCCAGAGTAAACAGTTTCTTCAATGAGGTGGTTTAGGCATGGTGTTTTATCACAGCAACAGAACAGTAGCCATCAAAGGACTGAAGGTGGCAGTTTCCTGTGGGGTTTGTCCAGGGTGTAGGAGGCAAGGTAAAAACGAAAATGTCAAATGCAGATGTGAAGTAAAAAATAGCACCGCAGATCATATATCTGGGTGCCACTGGAAAAGCTTTGCAGAAGATTTATAGGATGATGACCACAAAATCTTGATGAAAACGTATCAAAGATTTAACTAAATGGAGAAATGTACAAATTCGAGAATGAAAACACTCAGTATTTATAATATATCAATGTCCCTTCATTTGATCTATAGATTGAGCATAATATCAGTTTAAAATCCAAGGAATATTGTTTTTAATTTAATGAAAACTTAAATATGTGTCTGTCTGCACTCCCATCTGTCTTTCTGTGTGTATATGTCTGTCTCTTTATATATCTGTCTCTCTGTGTACCTGTCTGTCCCTTTGTCTGTCTCTGCCTCTCTCTGTGTCTCTCTCTGTCTCTGTCTCTCTGTCTCTGTCTCTGTCTCTGTCTCTCTCTCTCTCTCTGTGTGTGTGTGTGTGTGTGTGTGTGTGTGTGTGTGTGAAGCAAAGTAACATAATAGACAGAGAAACTTTAGAAAAGGCCAGAGTTGGAGGACTTGAACGGTGCTATAAATATACAATGAGAAAGGTAACTTTGAGAAGAGGCCAGGCATACAGATCAATGAAACAAAATTGAGAGCCCAGAAATAGATCCACACAAGAACAGAGCCCTGACTTCTAGCAAAGATGTAAAAACAGTCAGGGGCAAAGGGCTATTCCCTTTAACAACCAGCACTGGGTTGCACACAGCTATAGAGGGATAATATTGAACCATGCCTTATAGTGAATCAGAGTGAATAGCAGGCTCACTTACATTATAAAACTCCTAGGGAAAAAAAGCTTTTTAAAAGACCTTTGGTTGGGGAGTTTTAAAATATAATACCAAAAGCATGATCCAGACAAGAAAACATGAGTTGGATTTTCTCAAAACAAAATGCATACGCTTTGAAGGAGACACACTTAAGAAACTAAACTGTGCTCCAAAAATTTGGAGAAAATAATGGAAAACTGCATTTCTGGCAAAGGATCTGCATCCACAATGCACAGAGAACCTGACAGAGAACTGTCAAAAGTCACAAACGCAAGGCACTGTGGAAATCTACAATAACAACTCAGGAAGTCAAAGCTGGAGGATGACAGGTTCTGACTAGTCTGGGATAGACGTAAGACCCCATAGTAAAGTGGGCAAAACAGAAGCGAAGAAAATTCAAATTGGATAACCTAATGTGGATTTGATGATGATCATCTCAGCAAGCATGTCACCAAAGACCGAAAGCAAGCATATAAAATGACTGATGCAATTTGTCACCAGGGACAATCTGCTGCAGTGCAGTGCCATGACCTGCTTGTAGGATTGGCTAGACCCACGTACACTTGCTGGTGGCACATGTTGGCAAGGGCTCCTGCATTAGTTACTGTATTATGTGATGATACAATAGAGTCAGCTTAAGGAAGGAAGAAAAGAAAACTAGTTATAACCATAGACACTGTTGTCCACCTAGAAAATCCCAAGAGTTGGGAGAATAGAAACACAGGAAGAAAAGAGGTCGGCCCTAGATCCATAGGGAGCCCAGCCAGAGCACAGGGTTAAAACACAAGCATCAAATCCAAGTAGAATGGAATGGGGCCGCTCATGTTTAGGACCGGTGTCTTAGTCAGGGTTTCTATCCCTGCACAAACATCATGACCAAGAATCAAGTTGGGGAGGAAAGGGTTTATTGAGCTTACACTTCCACACTGCTGTTCATCACCAAAGGAAGTCAGGACTGGAACTCAAGCAGGTCAGGAAGCAGGAGCTGATGCAGAGGCCATGGAGGGATGTTACTTACTGGCTTGCTTGCTTTTCCTGGCTTGCTCAGCCTGCTTTCTTATAGAGCCCAAGACTACCAGCCCGGGGATGGTACCACCCACAAGCCCCCCCCCCCAACACTAATTGAGAAAATGCCTTACCGCTGGGTCTCATGGAGGCATTTTCTCAACTGAAACTCCTTTCTCTGTGATAACTCCAGCTTGTGTCAAGTTGACACAAAATCAGCCAGTACAACTGGATTTCCCACCTCACAGACATCTCAAGAGGTGAGCCAGACCTTGTCAAGTTGACCATCAATATTATTCTTTACTGAGAGGGATCGATGGGCTCTCCATTCATTACTAGTTGGCTGATTATCTCAAAGTAAACAGCAGCTCTAGTGATTATCATGGTATCTTCTTGTAGAGTTTAATGCAAACCCGCTCTATGGCCCAGCAGCCCCCATCATTATTTACTAGAGGAATGGGAAGCCTGTATTCCCATAAAGACAACCCCATGAATTACAATGCAGTCTTTGCAATTGCCCAAACTGGAAATAGCTTATGTGAGTTTCGCACAACATTGGTAAACTTTGGTCTATGGGTACAACGTACACTGCTCAAGAATAAATAGAGCGTTCTATTGGTCAGTGCAGTATGGATGAATCGTCAATGAATTCTGCTATGAAAAAGTCTAGCACCAAAGGCTGCATGCTGTACAGTTCTTTTTCTATGACCTTCTAGAACAAGCCAAACTGTAAAATAGAAAACAGACTGATAGTTGCCAGAAGTTGGGTAAAGGGAAGGGCTCCCTCAGCAGAGAACATGACAAGGTAGGATTAGAATTGTTCTCTAAGGAGGTATGACCCTTGAGTCAAAGACCATTTGTCAAAAATCTGTAAATCTATGTCACAAAGAGTTGATTTTTCAGATTGCTAATAAAATTTTGAAAATAATTCAGTTGTTAATTTATATCAGTGTATTGGTTAATCATCATTGTCAGCCTGACTGAGTTTAGACTAGCCTGGGGACACATGTCTGTCTAGTAGTGTGTTCCCAGAGAGGTTTGACTGAGAATGGAATATCCTGAATGTGAGTGGCACCCTCCATGGGCTGGAGCTTTGGACTGAATATAAACGGGAGAGGGTGACTCAAAAAGAAAAAATAGCCTGTGGGCTACCTGTACTCTAAGTGACATAGACACCACTGATAAGGGCAGGGAAGAGCAGCTGCACAGAGCATCTTTGGAAAACCTCCTCTAACTTAGAGGCAAAGGATGAAAAGCATATATAGTCCATATTGTAATTTCTCTGGTAAATTTGTTTTGGTTTTGGAGTGTGGGTTAGCTTTGTAAAGCACTTTATGTGTGTATGGTCACTGGACAAATAAGGAATGCATTAGGTATAATGAGAGTCAAGAGCCTCACAGTCAGAGAAGGAAATTACAGATCAGGGCCTAAGGAGGCTCTGTGATGGTCTCCAGCTGGTGCTGTTTACTGAGGTTGTAGAACCTTCTGGATGCAGGGCCTAGCTGGCAGGCAGAGAGCTATGGGGTGGCACTACTGAGTTCCAATGGACCTCTCTGCTTCCTGGATGCCTGAGATGTAACCAGCCGTGCCATCAGCTCCTGCTGCCTCAGACAAACACCCGGAAATGATGGGCTGGCTGTGGCCCCATAAGCCACAAACCAAAAGAAATCCTCCCTCCTTCAAGTTGCTTCTGTCATAAAATGAGAAAAGTAACTAAGGCCCTGAGGTAAGGTTGGGTCAGCAGAGGCTAAGAGTATCTATAGGAGGACTAGATCTATCGATGGGGACAATGCTCTGCATGTGTCACAGGCCCAGGCTGCTCAGAGATGCTGGTGCTTTGAGGTTTTATTGTTGATTTCCCCAAAGTCCTAGAAACCATTCAAGCTCCCACTCTCTCCCTCTACTCCCCCCCCCCCGTGTGTATGTTTGTGTGTATGTGTCTGTGTGTGTATGTGTCTGTGTCTGTGCCTGTGTCTTAGTTAGGGTTTCTATTTCTGTGAAGAGACACCATGACCAAGGCAAGTCTTATAAAGGACATTTAATTGGGGCTGGCTTACAGGT
>CM052713.1:79177529-79193773 GCA_028551405.1 Uromys caudimaculatus
GAATTCCCTCCTAGAGGCGGGTTGGGGAGGGGATGGGGGGTATACAAAGAGGAGACTCAGAAAAGGGGAAACATTGGAAATGTATATAAAGTATCAAAAATAAAAAAGGAGGAAAAAAAAAATTAAAAAAAAAAAAAAAAGAATTGGTGAGCCCTGGTGAGCGGGAACATCACATAATCATATCAACAGTGCTTTCTATTGTTCTTGTAACTCACCAGATCCTCAGGCATTCCAGAAAAACTCCATCATGTTTCATAAAGCAACAAAGCTGCTCATCTTTCAGCAAAGATATCCGTCTGAATTCCTGTCTTAAAATTGGCATACACAGAGATTTTATTTTTATTCCAATTGCCTTTTATGTCTCTACTATATTTTGTAATTTAAATAAAAATACTATATTATCTTAAAACCTCACAAAAACATATGAAAGTAGGTAGGTGCCTTAGTTACTTTTCTATTGCTGTGATAAGACACCACAGGAAACTAATGAAGGGTTTATTGGGGGCTGATAGTCTAGAGGGTTAGGAGCCATCACTACCACAGTGGGCAACATGGCAGCAGGCAGCAGGCAGGCAGACGGTACAGCAGCTGAGCATTCACATCCTCTCAAGCAGAGGCAGAGAGGCACACTGAGCAAATCTTTTGAAACCTCAGTGCCTGTTCCCACTAACAGCCTCTTCACCCTCCCCACAGCCATCAACTGTGCACTAAGTACTCAAATGTCTGAGATTTGTGGACAGCATCTCATTCAAATCACTACAGCAGATTCCCTATAAACATGAAGGAAGAGTCTGAAATGGCTGACCCACTGTCCTTTGGACCCTCTTTGCATTTTCTTTACACACCCTATTCCATCAGAAACCATGTAACATATTTTTATTTTCCTATTTGTTATATCTTTCCTTTACTGCAATGCAAAGTTGAAGAGGGCAGAGACTGCTGGACTTGTTCACCGTGTGCCTCTGTTACCCTGCAAATGCTACAGAAATATTTGTAAGTTGAATATCAAATAGATGAATTCAGAAAATGGGCATTTTTATGACTTGGCTAAACATGTGCTCTCAGTCTCAAGTCATGCCTTCCTGCTTTTATTGTTCATCTTGTCAGGTCCGACAGTTCCAGGGTAATCTATACCCCACTTGGGCCATCACTTGGTGAATATGTAATTTTCCCCAAACTGTATTTTAACACCGAGCGTAATAAAAGAGTTCTTTTCCAGGTGCTCACTGACATTGACCATGTCTGGGGTTTGCATGTGAAGTTTGAGAAGATTAGATTTGATGCAGCATAGGACTCTAGTATTCTATGTCACAGGCAAAACAGGGAAGACCAGGTAAAATAAAATAATCAGTGGAGAAAACTGACCAAGTGCAAAGTCAAAACTATCATTGGAGAAAACTGACCAAGTGCAAAGTCAAAACTATCATTGGTAAGGATTGATAGAACATGCAAGCCCTTGGTGAGATCATTCTGGAAAAAATAAGGCGAACATAAAAACCACATGGTGTAATAAAGACACACTAAGTGCAGGATGTGGTGGCCGCTTAGAATCACAAGCCAACATGATTCCACAGATTCAAACCTTAGATTGGACAGTTTTACAGCAACTGTAACTATGCAAAATTAACTCAAGAATAAATTAAAGGTCAAAACAAACCACTGATGATTAAAAATACCAAATATGAATTCATTCTAAGCCAGAAAGAGATTGGCAGAAGTTCTTAGCTCATTTTACTGCAACACAAAACTTGACAACGAATTATATATATATAAAAAAAACCTATCTTAAAAAAAAACTGAGCAGGCAGTAGGATTCAGCACCCACTGTTTACAAAAACTGGAAGCAAATGGAAAACAGATGGGGACTCTTTAATCTGATTTTTAAAAGAGCCCAAACAAAGATAAGCATGCAAGAAATAAACACAAAACTCCATGATTTCTCACTCCGGATAAAGCTGAACAAGTGTGTAGAGGCTTTGCTAGCTCCAGAGTCCACAGAAGGCCTTCACCTTTGGCAGGATACACTTCTTCAGGCACAATATCTCTGAATGGGTCACAACAATCAAGTTAGTCCCAGCCTCAGAGAACCTGAACTTCAATCCCAGCAAAGTCAGACTCCTGAGCTGGCAGGAGACAGCATCTGGAAAAGCAAAGCAAAGCAAAGATCAAAGAGATGGCTCAGTGGTTAGGAGAACTTGCTACTCTGGTACAGGACAGGAGTTCAGTTCCCAGCACCCTTGGCAGGGAGCCTCTTACTCCAGCTCGTCATCTGGCCTCCACACGTACCTATGCAGGAGACAGAGAGAGAGACAGAAAGAGACAGAGATAAAGACACAGAGAGACAGAGACACAGAGAGTCAGACACAGACATAGAAACACAGAAAAGGGTTTATTCAGTTTACACTTCCACATTGCTGTTCATCACCAAAGGAAGTCGGAACAGGAGCTCACAAAGGGCAAGAACTTGGAGGCCTGAAGGCCTGGAGGAGTGCTGCTTACTGGCTTGCATCCCCTGGCTTGCTCAGCTTGCTTTCTTATAGAACCCAAGACTACCATACAGAGAGAGAGAGAGAGAGAGAGAGAGAGAGAGAGAGAGAGAGAGAGAAGATAGAGACAGAGACAGAGACACAGTCAGAGACAGATATACAGATAAATAAATGTTTTTATTAAATGAACATCTAACAATTTAAATCATAAGTTAATGATTATAATAGTTGACTATTAAAATGATTATTATAGTTAAGTATTAAGATGTTTCAATCAGATCAAAAAATTCCATACACAGACTCCACACACACAGAAAATCAGAACCTGGGAGGTAGAGTCAAGTTCAAGACTACCCTGCTCTATACAAAAAATTCTAGACAACCCAGGTCTACATAGTGAGGCCCTGTCTCAAAATAAATAAATATTCATTTGTTTAATTAATGAATTATGAATAAAAGCAAGATGACCTCATATTCCCAGGGCAACAGTCAAGGGCACATCTCCAGAAAACAATATATTTAACTGTTTGGAGGACAAGACACGACTGCTTTAAAGTCAGTTTTCTTTTGCAGTGTTAAGGCAAGAAGAGCAGATCCTGCAGACAGGCAACCTGGGCAGTGAGCCCAGTCATTCCTGCAAACAGGCAACCTGGGCGGGGTCCCCACTCACCCTCTGCAGACAGGATCCCTGGGTAGGACATCCAGTCACCTAGCTGCCCATTTCAAAGTCCTTCAATTTTTTTCTTGAAAGTCTAAATGTTAACTGTCTGTAAATATTTGATTTGAATGAACTTTTCCGCACTTTGATATTTCTGATTGTCTATGTACACAGTTCTCAGCAATACCTTATTTTAATTTTCAAGTAGAAATCACTGAAGTGGCATACCACTCACAAACAAGCCTACAGGGAGTTAGCTAACACTTACACTGGCCCACAACAGCTTCACCTCAACTTCTAGTAAAATGGCTGCAGGGAAATGTACAAGGGAGGTCTTAGCTACTGTTGTGGAGCTGTTTCCTACAAATAGAAACCTCCCCTCCTAGGGAGGAAAGATATTCTAAGACCCAGCAAACCAGGAAGTTCCTGAAATTCAGGATATTCTAGAAGCTCATCAAGTTCCCAATTCACAGGACCCCCCCCCCCAAGGGTATATATAACAGTTGCTGGAGAGAGAAGATTCATATTGGAGCTGTCTGGAAGTTGGGCGGGGAGCTCCTGAGATACAGCTTTTGAGAGTCATCATCTATGCTGGGGTGGACTTTTGATGATGCAACTTCCTTTGGCCCACCAATGCTCCTGTAGTATCCACAATAAAATTACATGTTTGCCATGCTAGACATGGGTGGGACATTTCTTTTATTTTGGGATGAATAGGTATTTGTTTAAATTTACCTATGTCTTAGTCAGGGCTTCTATTCCTTCACAAAACATCATGACCAAGAAGAAAATTGGGGAGAAAAGGGTTTATTCAGTTTACACTTCCACATTGCTGTTCATCACCAAAGGAAGTCGGGACAGGAACTCACAAAGGGCAGGAACTTGGAGGCAGAAGCCATGGAGTACTGCTTACTGGCTTGCCTCCCCTGGCTTGCTCAGCTTGCTTTCTTATAGAACCCAAGACTACCAGCCCAGGGATGGTACCACCGACAATGGGCCCTTCCACCCTTGATCATTAATTGAGAAAATGCCTTACACCTGGATCTCATGGAGGCTCCCTTCTCTGTGATAACTCCAGCTTGTGTCAAGTTGACACAAAACCAGGCAGTACAGCCTGAAAACATAAATTGCCCAAACAATATGAATATATAGCCTTACCCCCAATCCATTTCTTTTTGCCTGTTTGTACCCAAATGTTCCAGCTGCTGGGGTGTCACACATCTAGGGACTTTACAGTTTATGAAAGGTAAGTGTTTCTTTAGCCCTCTCCCAATATCCTCAGCTGTGACATTCGCCTAGAAGTTTCAGGGGATAGGTGGTTTAGTCAAGGCCCTGGGGATATGGATGCCTGGGTAGACAAGCATGAGATTGGAAGGCAATGAACTATCCCACTGAGAAAAGAAGTGTCAAGAGAGCCAAGGGCTGTGAGGAAATTGGAATCAGAGGTATCAGAGGCAGTTCCCAAGAAAACAGAGACAGACCCTCAGGAAAGAGGTCAGTTCCAAGGACAAGATTCATCTCTGGATCCGTTCTTAGCTGCACTGACAATTGTCAGGGGGAGCCAAGGCATAATTTTAAAGGCTGAGGAAAAGAGGCGAGCTTTTGGGCTGGAACTCCCCTAAGATTCTTGTTCTGGACCATTGGCCTTGTGCAGGCTGGGCAGCAAAGGAAGCTGCAGGCGGCAGAAAAGAGGCCCCTTGTAATAAAACCAGTCCCCGAGAGCCATTCAGAGAGTCATGATAGGGATCCCTGCCCAAATTAATTTACTAGCAAGTAAAGCATGGGATGCCAGCATCAACAAGAGAGGCTGCCAGCCAGTAGGGTAGAGAGAAGCACACATCTTGTTTCCCTGTGTGCTCGCCGCTGCAACCACCTGAGAACCCCCGTCTTCTCTAAACCACGATGACTTGATTTTGCCCATGATATTTCCTTTTGGGGATTTCAAAATATAATTTTAATTTTTGATTTAAGCTTTTATTTTTAAATGCTAAACAACTTCCCACGCTTACAGGGCGATATTCTTATATACCAGGGAATGCATGATAATGCCAGATAATTTTTATATTTTTTACTTGATTCACGTAGTTACCGTTTTTTAAAAAATTAGCTTTTTAAGTTAATATTGAAAGTAATTGCTTTCATTATGGTGTTTTCTTTTTCCTTTTTAGGTTATCAGTGGTGTGTGTGTGTGTGTGTGCGTGTGTGCGTGTGTGTGTGTGCGCGTGCATGTGTGCGTGTGTGGTCAGAGGACAACTTTGTAGAGTTGGTTCTCTCCTTCCACCTTTCTATGGGCTCTGGGGATCGAGCTCTGGTTTTCACCTTGTGCAGCATGTGCTCTCATGCACTGAGACATCCTGCCAGCCTCACTGTGGCACTTTCACACATGTGTGTCACTGTATGTGTGCGTACCTGTGTTCAGCTTGCTGCTCCCACACGACTGTCCCCTGTGCTTCATGCCACTCTCGGGTAGTCTCCCTCTCTGTGCCATCACATGTGTGCAAAATCCCTCCTCTCCTCCCTTCCTTAACATCTCTTACTCCATTTTGATGGTTCCCTTTTGTTTCTCCCTCTCTGTCTCTCTCTCTCCCTCTCTGTCTCTCTCTCTCTGTCTCTCTCTCTCTCTGTCTCTCTCTCTCTCTCTCTCACACACACACACACACACACACACACACACACACTTGCATGCACACATCCAGATACACATACATACACATATATACACACACCACACACAACAGCACACACATATATATATATATATACACACACTCACATACACACAAATTTAAATCTATGTTTCATACATGAGAGAAAAGATGTAGTATTTGTCTTTTTGAGCCTGAATTATTTCAATTAACATGATTTCCAGTTCTGTCAACTTGCCTGTAAATGTTATGATTTTGTTTTCCCTTATGACTGAATAAAATTACATTTTGTGTATGTACTATTGTTCGTGATCTTCTTTCATTTCCTCATTGTCACCAACAGCGCAGCTATGATCATGGATATACAGGTATCTCTGTACTATGGTGGCTGGATATCCGTTGGATGTATCCCCTGTGAGATAAAATACAGGCACCACAGAGATGACACAGTGGTTAAGATTATTTGCTGCTCTTGCAGAGAACCCAAGGTCAGTTCCCAGGACCCACATCTGGTAGCTCACAACCGCCTGTAACAGTCCCATGGAATCTGATACCTCAGAGGGTACTTGTGCCCTCTGAGGGCATCTGCACATATGACATACAGAAACACATATACACAAGTGAAAATAAAATGAATCTTTAAAAAAGAAATAAAAATATTAGTGTTCTATATCTAATATCAGAAGTTCCCCAGACTTAAATCTACCAGAACATACATAAGCAGGAGGCAACTGACCCTGTCGTCCCCAGTGGCTGGCATCTAATTGCATGAGCACTTCAGTTTTTCTAAGGGTCAAACCCCACAGTCTGCTATGTGGCTGAGTCCACAAACCAGGGCAGGGATGGGAACTCTCAGCCATGGGGGATCCCTCAAATAAAGCACTGTATCCTTGGAGCACTGAGCTGAGCTGAAGTATAAATTGAACCCATAGAGTAGGGAGTTTGGGGAGAGGGCTATCCACACCCCAGGAAGACTCATCATTCCTGACACACCCAGACAATGGGAACAGAGGGATTTCGATTAGGACTACATAAACACGGTGTGCACCGAAGCTGCATTAGGTGTTTTTAACCATTTCCAGTGGTGCAGCTGAGATAGCAGCAGCAGCAGCAGCAGCAACAACAACAACAACAACAACAACAAATCAAACTAAATCAAACAAAAAACAAACAAACAAAAAATCTCCCCAAAACCCAAACAAAATTTAAAAAAAAAGGAAGGAAAGAAAGAGGGAAGGGAGGGGGGGGAGAGGGAGAGGGAGAGGGAGAGGGAGAGGGAGAGGGAGAGGGAGAGGGAGAGGGAGAGGGAGAGGGAGAGAATCAAAACAACCGCCTCACTTACAGCACTTTTGAATCTGTTCTGTGGAAAAAGTCTTGTTTATCACAACCTAAAAATGTCACTGCTGGGACATATTGTAGTTCTGATTTTAGATTTGTGAGTTTATGTGCTTACCAGCAGTGGACCAGGAGAGTTCCCCAATCTTGATTTCTCTCAGGTAAAATTTGACCATTGACAAATTTGTCATTGGTGCCCCACCCCCCCAAAAATCTATTTTTTTAAATGTTCACTTCTTCAGTCCAATAGCTTATTAGAAGTGCTTATTGGTGTTTAGGAGATTTTTGGAGGAGCCTTTGGGAGCTCTTCAATAGAGGATTGTGGTGTCTGTGAAGGGCGATTCCTATCTGACTGAGAGGTCCAGGACTGTGTGAAAAGGAGTGTAGAGAGGGGGCACCCCGTCTTACTTGGGTTTTAGAAGAAAGGCTCTCAGGTTTGCGGGAGGCCAGCTCCGGAGCTCTGGTTCTCCCTTAGAGGTAGCTGAAGGGAAAGAGCAAGGGCAGGGGCAGGAATTGGTCTTGTGAGAAATTAGGGTTTTCTTTTCTTTTCTTCTTTTTTAAATTAATACTAACATTTACCTATCTTGATTCTAAGTTACTCTGAAGCCAGAAGCTGCAGGCCTCTGGTCAAATTGAGGTTTTGGGGGGGCTATGAGTATGTCCTGGGGGTAGGCCTCCCACCTCTCACCTCACTGGCATTCCTCTGGTTAGGAAGCTGAGTCTCTGAAGCAGGGTTCAGCTTCTTAATGGTACATTGCTATTTCCTCAGCACTTTCCAGATATCCAGTAAGTTCCCAAGTCTCTTCCTTGCTTTCTCTCTTTAGAATAAAATCTACTTTTCAAAATCTGACTCCAAGTGACACAGAGGCAGCCTCTAATAATCCAGTTCACACTATTTTTTCCCAAGGAGTCTTCCTTGAACCTTCAGTTTCCTATCAGCACACCATGATAGTATTGAACCAATTTTCACTATGGCTTCTCTCAGCCTGGCCTGTGTCACTTGGCCACCTGGCAGTAAAATGGGGATCTCCATAATTGTATAATTTAAGGAGAGGGGTAAGGGCAAAATGGAAATGCTCAGCACCTTGTGAAAATTATTCAGACTTTCAAGAGAGCAATGGCCACTGGATCCCTTGGGAACGTAGGGCCCTGGGTCACAGTGTAGGTCACAGCCATGAAGCACTCCCTGGATGTCTCAGTGAAGACACAAGCAGATATTTTCCTGTACTTAACTTAAAAAGTCTGACATGTCAGAGAGATTTGAGTTCTGTCATTTGGGGTCACAGAGACACCAGAAAACAGACTTTAGTAAAAGGCTAAGCATAGAAAAAAATCTATAGATGCTTGATCACCTCAGACTCTCGGAATGTACAAGGCGATCCTGTGGCTTTATGGCTCCATTGTCTGGAATTCGAGGCAATCCGCCTTTGAGAAGGCTTTTTATTTTCACACTTACACTTAGAGTCTGCATTTGCAAGTAGCTTTTATGTTCATGTTATGAGTTATTTGGACAACAGACCTATATTTTTTTAGTGCTATGTCAGGGGCCACATTTCTGTTAGGATTTAACTTTCTGTCAACATTGAAGTACCGTCTCCATGGGCAACATTTAACTCCCGATATGCTGTTTCTCAACCCAGGCTCTACAGAGGTGTCTTTGGGGTGTTCCCAAGTTAGGGAAACATTGCTTTAAGTTTTACTCAAATTCGGACCTAAAGGTTTTGAATCCTTGGTGAATACTAAAGAGATCTGTATACTTCTTCATGGCCATATAAAAATTCAAATGCCACATGCAACGAATCTTTCTGAAAGATTAGTTGGCAAGACAAACTACAGTCTTGTAGATTTAAAATATTCTAGCTGATTGGGGCAGGGGCAGTTACAGCAGAGGCAGGTGAGTAGCTGATTGGGTGTGGAGCAGGGGAGTTACCAGGAGTGGCAGGAATGAGCAGCTGATTGGGGATGGGGCAGGGGAGTTACCAGGAGTGACAGGTGTGAGTGTTTCTAGTCTCAGATGTTCGTTTTAGTCCTTCAATAGGGGAGTAACAAAAAAGAGCAGACAACGATAAGAAAGCATTTGGCAGTGTTTTGTCTCTGGGAAGGGTCCAGACAGAGAGGGGTCAGTCGTGGCACACACGAAGTACAAAGATGAGGATCAGCAGAAAAAGCGAGTGACTTTGAGTGGACTCCATAAGTGCACAGTACCTGGTCGGTCTCTGCCTGACAAAATCTGTGCCCATAGCCTTTCTCTGTCATCTCCACCTGCAGATGCATCTTACCTGAATAGAAAAAAACCACCTTTGCCCAGAGCAAAATGACATTCTTCTGAGCATCTTAGCTCATTCTCAGTGACGCCAAGGACGGTGTCTGGAAGTGTGGCAGGTGATGGGACACGAGATCAATCACTCTGGATGCAGTCAGGAGCTCCTAGGATAAAGGAGGCAATTATAAACCAGTGCCAGGATGAACTCAAACACAGCCTGTCTTCTACTGGTGGGCAGCTTCTAGCATCAGTGTTTCTTCATGGAAGGGGCCAAACCATGCTGCTCTTTGGGAAAAACCATGTCCACCAGTTAAGTTTAGAAACGAATATGGCTTCCTGTGTGACCAGCTTCCCATAGAGTAAACAACTGAATATTGCTGTTTGTAAAAAAAAAAAAAAAAAATGCATTTGAAACATCAGTTTACAAAAGAACAGACAGAAAAGAACTTGAAGCTCCTTTACGCCTTTGCCAGGTGACAGAGCAGGATGTGGAGTGGTGGATGCTTCCCATGGCTTCACCATTAGGAGTGGTGGATGCTTCCCATGGCTTCACCAGGAGGCAGAACGGTCGCTTTGGTCATGATGACTAGGGAGGCCATGGGTGGTACCTTTGATGTCCAACCTCAAGTTATTCTAGTGATATTTTCTAGTGATAGCAAACTATGCATAATCTGTACAAGTCTGAGATGTAATTAACAGCGTCGTGAGCAGAGAATATTAAACCGTATGATGTAGCTGGTAGCTGGTTCCTGAATGCTTCCTACAGGTCTCGCGCTGAAGGCGAGGTTCCCAGCTTATGGTGCTGCTGGGAAACGGATCTTCTGCAGGGGGGACCTCCTGGGAGGAAGTGGGGTCAGTGAGGGTGTGCACTTAGAGGGGATATCAGTTCTCCAACCTCTCCTTTACATTTTGGCTTCCTGAAGTGAGCCAGCATCTTCGGCTGTGCAGTCCTACCATACAGAGCTGCCTCAGTCACCACAGGCCCAAGCATCCGAGTCACATGATCATGAGTGGAAACTACTCAAAATAGGCCTATGTTTTTTTCTTTTAAGTTGATTATGTCAGGACACAGGAATAAAGAGAGACCTACTATGGGGAGCTCTATCTGGTCACTTGATGGCCTGTGCCAAACTAACATGCTGACATGTTTTTCTCAAGAAAAAGGAACTCCGAACAGGCTGATCCAAGACCTTGTGCACAGGTTTTCCTGAGACCCTGTGCACAGGCTGACCTGAGACCACCTATGCACAGGCTGACCTGGTACCTCCTGTGCACAGGCTGACCTGATACCTCCTGTGCACAGGAAGACCTGAGACCTCCTGTGCACAAGCTGAGATGTATTTTGGGGCTGGCAGCCTTCAGACCTGAACTGCATTTTCTTGTTTCCTGTGTCTCAAGCCTTCTGTCCTGTTGCTATGGTTTACATCTGAAGTATGCCACCACAGGCTCCCGATTTGAATGTTTGGTTTCCAGCTTCTGATGCTATTTTGAAGGCTATGGAACATTTAAGAAGTAGGGCCCAGCTGCTGGAAGGAGGTCCTGAGAGCTGGACCTTCAAAGGTTATTATACCCTGCCTGACCTACACCTCCAATGCAGAGCCAGCTTCCTTTGCTTTCTGGGGTTTGTAATGTAAAGAGCAGCTAAGGTTCCAGCTGCCATCTCTTTCCTCCCAAGGATAGACTGCACTCTCCAAAACCAGGAGACACAAGGGATCTTTCCTGCTGGAATGTGTTTTGGTTTATTTGATTTAGAGCAACAAGAAAAGTAGCAAATGTGCTCACACTGTCACTTAGACTTGTTAGCCTCTAACATGATGTGAGCCAGTCCCATATGAACACACTCACACACACACTCTCTCACACATGCACTCTCGTACACACATGCACACATACACTCTTAAATATACACACACATACTCTCACACATGTACACACACTCAAGCATACACACACAAACACACACTCACACACATACATGCACACTCTCAAACATACAAACTCACAAACACACACTCACACACACCATATACCGACAACACACACATACATACACATACACACACACACACCTTATTGGTTCTGGTTTTTTTTTTTTTTTTTTTGGATAACCCTGATCAATAAAATTCCACTCAATATTACAAAATTTGAATGAAGTCTTGCCAACTAAATAAAACATTCTCCTAGACTAGTGAGTTGAATCTTGAGCACTGTGTATGAACATGCTTTGCCCTGTGTGGACAGTTGTGCTCTGCTTCCTGTAGATGCAATGACTCATCCTCCTAGGACTGAGATAGATGCTTAAGACAGATAATGAGTTCAAAGCTGACCTCTGCCTCTTGGATAGAGGCAGTCAAGTGCGTTTCATTGGCCTTTAGATCACTGTGTTAAGCCTCAGTTTCTTCATCTATGAAGTCACAATAATAATAATACCTACCTTACATGATTGCTGTAAGAATTGAATCAATGCAGCAAAGTGCTTTTCTGTGCATCTAGTACTTAATAAGTCTTTAGCCCAAATGCAGGCATTGTATGGGCCCTTAAGGAAAATGGAGGAAATCTGTGTGCTAGAACATGGAAGAGTTGAAACCCTTATGGGACAATATTAATAACTGCCACAGCTTTGTTATCTATACTTTAGGATATGGCCAACCTGTGTGTGTGTGTGTGTGTGTGTGTGTGTGTGTGTGTGTGTGTGTGTGTGTGTGTGTGTATCAGGGCAAAGGGTTTATTCAACATAGGAAAATGCTCTCTTCTACCAAGCATCTTACTCACCTTGCATAGCAGAGATTATGAGTTCCACTGCTCCAGTAGTTACAGAGCTGAGCCATGAACTCATCAGCAGACAAGCAGATAAACAGTGTTTCACATCTTGGATAGATATCGGGGAATTCACCTTTGGTAATGATGAGGAAGAGTTAAAATGCAAATGTACGATTATTGACTAGCTTTCCGAGGTCATGCCTGGTGTATTTCATTCTGAACTTCTTGCTCAATGCCTTTCAAATCTCTATTGCTAAATTTGGCTCCTCGAAAATTATTCCTCCAAGGCAGAAAATTGGCAGTCAAGTGAGTTTCATTGGCCTTTAGATCTCTGTGTTTTTTAACTTGTAATTTTCCATTGCTCTCCATTCTCCATTGAATTTCTATTGTGTACCACATCACCCATGCAGTGGCAGCATTGATCTTGACCCATGATCCACATTCCCTTGTCAAGAATTGTTCCATTAGGTAAGCTTCCTTCAGGAATGAGTAAACTATCTCTACCAATAGAAGAATGCTATGTATAGTCAAAAACCAACTATTATTAATAACTTTAAAAGCTAAGCGCAACACAGTGCTTCTCAGTTGCACTGAAAATTAACTTTTTATTTCTAACACCTTACATGTAGCATGGGCAAGTAATTTTTGAGAAAGTTCTCAGTCTGGCCAATTGCAAAACGGAAGTACGCCACACAGGGGAGAGAGAGTGAGGAATCAAGCCTTACGGGCAAAGACCGTAAATAAGAACAGAAAGTTAGACTGCTGTGCCATAAGTTTGTTTGGATGCATTTCAGATGTTTGAGTGGAGGTGTTAAGACAGAAGTTGGAAATAGAAATCTAAAATTTAGAGAGAGGTTGAGGATGGACATGGACACTGGAGACTCATCAACATAGGTAATAACTAAACACTGGCAACAGAGAGTGTTACCTAGGGAATAGCTGAGGGAGAGAAGTGTGTGGAGAACTGTATGATTTGAGGAGATGCAACATAGGGACTGTTGAGAACCTCAGGGGGTGACGCGGTTGAAACTCAACAACTGAAGAAAGTGCAAAGGAGTGGCTGACACACTCCTATAAAGACTTCAAGCAGGCTAGAAGATAGCAGCCAAAACCACGGAGAATGGAGGGAATCATCAAAATGGCTTCCACTTAGAGCCAAATGAAAAAGACGAGAATAATTATCTGTGAAAGATGTACTAATTTTGCTTAGAGCACGAAAATTTGAGTTTCATTTTGGTCAGATGGGAGCCATATAGGTGATCTTCACCAATAAAGTTTCCGAGATCCTGAATAGGGTAGATCAAAGAGAATACCAAGTGAGAAAGTGAGTGAATGTATGTGATTCTGAAATAGCTGTGATCTAATACATGGAGAATAAACAACCAAAGCAGCAGCTTGAGGTGACAGAGACTAGAATCCACGGAGATACAATTGAAAGAAAGGTAGAAGACAGCACTTGTCTCTCCTTCCTGGTCAGCTAAGATGAGCTTTCCCCATGGATTGCATTCTCTTAAATCAGGACCCAAAATAAGCGTTTCATCCATTAAGCTGCTTCCTTTTACAGCAACAAAGTATTAAAATAATTTTAAAAATCAGTACCAGGAGTGGAGTTGTTGATATAAATTTGACTGTGTCGTTCAGAGGAGTTTGGGACTAATTTACAAAAGGAATGAGGGGAGTTTGATATTACAGACTGGAGAAGTTCTTGAATGCTGTACATTGATAATAAATCATATTTGTATGTTAATGAGAAAAGACATAATGATAGCAGTTTGCTTCCCCCCTACAGTAGAGAACAAGAAATATTTTTTATTCAAACCAACTATCAGACAATCAATATACCCACAAAGGTAAAAATCAAGAAGCAATTTCCAATAAAAATCAAACAAGGTCAATATTTTTTATAAACTATTCATGTAAGTGATGAAGGCAGTAAATGAATTATGAATTATATTTAGTAGTAAACATAGGAGAACAGTTCAATTGCCATTTAAAAGTCAGATCTTTAAAGTTATGGATATCAATTTGTGAAGTGGAAGATTCATACACTATAAAAGGGGAAAATGGCTTTGTAACAATACAGAATATGGAAACAAGAAAGTGTGCCTGATACGTTAAAAAAAAAAAAATCAGTGTATTCTGAACAGACGGTATGCACTTGGGACGAGGGGCAGGCATTGAATGGAGGTCTTGACTTACACCCAATGGGAGGTGACAGACCGCCTATCAGAGACCCACCCTGGATTCTTGGCCAATGCAATGACATATTTTGCCCAAATCAGTGGATTCATGAATCACTTACTCTAAAACTGTTCTGTTTTGTTTTACAGAGAAAACTTGGAAATCAAGAATGTCCTGAAATGATGAGGCTCTTCTCGCCAAGACCTGAAGCCCAGCCCAGCACTAGTCCGCCCAGTTCGTGCTGAGGCAACTCCCAAGAAGCTCATTTTGTTAACTTCTCGTTTGTTTCCATATTGACTGAACACATTCCTAACTGTGCAAAGCTGTCATCAATACAGAGCTCTTACAGTGCCTCATTGTGCGAACGTCTTTCATGTGTGCTAGGCGTTCTCAGAGCTTAATAATCTGCATCTGATTTGCGTCAACTTGTTTAAACAAAGGCAATATTGGCCATACTGCTTTCTGAGACAGGCTTTGAAAAATTGCAATTTTTTTTTTCAGCTATGTAGTAACAATTGGTTTCTTCTTGGTTTCCAGAAATGGTTCTGCTCTCTGTGTTTTTACAGAAACAGGATGCTGAGTGGGTAGCTGGTGAGTGGGGAATGCTACTTGGATTAAGAAAGCGAGACCCGAGATGCACTTCAGGATGGCTGGCATACCCCCTGAGCCTTCCTCACGTCCTGGCTGTGCTCTTTGCTGAATCCTTACCTTCAATTCCATTTCTTAGTGCTCTGGGAACCCCCATAAAGCCAGTGTCCTGACCCATCTGCCAACATTATGGTCTGTGGAAAAGGGACTCTAGGACTAATTCTCAGTCTTGTGGGATAGCGGCCAACATGATTGAGACTCAGCACGCGAGATGCTCTATTAGGAGGTGCCCCAGGCTCCTCCTTTTCCTGCTTAGTGTAAAGCTGAGAATAGTGCCTCTCCAGTGGCGTTTTACACTTAGGCTTCTTAGAGGAAACTACAATTTGCTGGGGGCCAACCCCGGCGTGTCTTCTTTCTTGTTCAGCTCTCCTTGAGGCAGTAGAGGGGGAAGAGCGTCAATGGGGTAAGAGTTATGAGAAATTTAAGGTTGCTGTATAATAATACAGCGTTTTCCCGTCTCAGTTCTAAGTCACTTTGCTACTGTAGCCAACCTGCCTTCTGAGTTCCTCTGAGAAACTGTGTAGCACCCCATCCTAAAACAGCCCCAGTAGCAAAGTGTACAAAACTGTACAAATTGGAGCCCTTTAAAGCTCAGTGCTCTGAGCCGTGGGGGAGTGGCTTGTGAAAGAGAGCAGGTGAAATTCTCGCATCTACTCAGCTAAGTGGCCCCAAGCTCTCAGTGGTTCCTGAGTTTAGGGATCCACATGGAAACATGCAACTGTCAGCATGCTGGCACTGGGCACGATGGGCGGGGCAAATGAACAGCAGCAGTGTGCTTGCTGGGTACTGCGTGTGCTGAGTGAGTTCTGGACTCCGTGCGTGGCACACCCATGTGAACTCACACTGTTACCCTCCATGGCACACCCATGTGAACTCACACTGGTACTCTCCATGGAACGCCCATGTGAACTCACACTGTTACCCTCCATGACACACCCATGTGAACTCACACTGGTACCCTCCATGACACACCCATGTGAACTCACACTGGTACCCTTCATGACACACCCATGTGAACTCACACTGGTACTCTCCATGGCACACCCGTGTGAACTCACACTGCTACCCACCATAGCACATCCATGTGAATTCACACTGATATCCTCCATGACACACCCATGTGAACTCATACTGCTACCCTCCATGCCACACCCGTGTGAACTCACACTGCTACCCTCCATGGCACACCCATGTGAACTCACATTGCTACCCTCCATGGCACACCCATGTGAACTCACACTGCTACCCTCCATGGCACACCCATGTGA
>CM052713.1:79193873-79217216 GCA_028551405.1 Uromys caudimaculatus
TACCCTCCATGGCACACCCATGTGAACTCACACTGGTACCCTCCATGGCACACCCATGTGAACTCACACTGGTACCTTCCATGGCACGCCCATGTGAACTCACACTGGTACTCACCATAGCACATCCATGTGAACTCACACTGCTACCCTCCATGACACACCCATGTGAACTCACACTGCTACCCTCCATGGCACACCTGTGTGAACTCACACTGGTACCCTCCATGGCACGCCCATGTGAACTCACACTGGTACTCACCATGGCACATCCATGTGAACTCACACTGCTACCCTCCATGACACACCCATGTGAACTCACACTGCTACCCTCCATGGCACACCTGTGTGAACTCATACTGCTACCCTCCACACATACACTCTTGTTTGCAATCCAAATCCAGTGGTTTAGACAGAAGTGAAATCTTGACTTTTGAGTTCTAAGAACACCATTCATGGTCCTGGTTCAGTTCTGGTTCTGGTTCAGTTGGTGGTTGCTGATGAGGATCCGTCTGGCTCGTAAGTCAGCTCTCTTTGTGGTTTAGTCATCCATACTTACAAGGGCTTTGGTTTGGTGACTAGACTGTGCGTGAAGTGTTCTCTGACTATGGATTCCCAGTCTGAGTGTACCACTGCTTCCATCTCTTACCCTGTTCCCTTCTGGTGTGCCATTTACACTGCTCAGTTGTGATACTAGCCCTGTCATCCCCTACTGCTGTCAGCAGCCTGGGCTTTGACCAACTACAAATGAGCAAAAGATTCGCCTTTCACATACAGATTTCCCTGCTCCATGCTACATATGAAGGCGCCTCTCACTGTCTCTTTAAAATTACTCTTAGTTGCCTCTGGCCTCTTCTGATGTGAAGGCATGTCTCTTTAGCCTCATTAGTGCCATGAGAGGCAAGTGTCTACCCGAGGCTAGACCTAACCATACCATACCTTATGCTACTTGAAGGAGCCCAGATTCAAGGATCTGTATCAATTCTCAGTTATCCTATATCCATTAGCCAGAAGACTCATTTTTATTCATTTAAAAACATTAAATTAATTTATTTAATTTGGGGAAAAGGTGCCCACCACAGCTCACACATAGAGAAAAACCTGTGGGTGTCAGTTCTCCCCTTCCACCACATGGGTTCTAGGGTTCAAACGCATGTTGTCAGGTTTGTCTGTGAAGGCCTTTACCTGCTGATCTGACTCACTGGCTCTGCTCAGGGGACTTTGGCAAGGACAGCTTATACGCCCTCAGCTGGGCAGTGGCCTCCTCATGCCCAGAGGCCACCTCAGCCATCTTCCTGTGGCACCAAGTGGTCAGAGCATGATGTGTATCAAGCTGTCCTTCAAACGCGCCTGTGTCTTCAGTGTCAGGCTGGCTCCACTGTTAAGCATCTTATCTTTGTAAGAACTTTTTTCCTAGAAGTAGATTTCTCAGGAAACTGTGCCAAGCCTCAAGGTTTTATACAAGTCACTTGTCCTTTGGGTTTATTTCTAGCTATATGGTCTTCGATTTCTACATCACATCATATCCTCAGAACTCTGGCCCCAGGACAGTCAAGCGAAGTTCCACATTAGATATCCCGAGGGTCTATGATTATAAAGTGCTGACTCGGGTCAAAAGGCAGCAAGGCTCTGCTACCAGAGATGTTAGCTTGGCATGAGTTTCTTCATAAATATCAATCTGCATAAAGACACAGACAGAAAAGAGTTCTGCAAAGGACTTACCCCTGTGACCACAAAGTAGAAAAGAAAGAAGAGACTAAGTCTCTGGGGCTATAGATAAGGCTCAGAGGTTAAGGACACTTTCTGTTCTTCCAGAGGACCCGAGTTCAGATTCCAACACTCACATTAGACAGCTCACAACTGTCTGTACCTCCTGAGAGAAACTGAGTCTTGAAGACTCTAAGCTACTCTGGCTGCATGGGGTAATCCACAGGTGGTTTCAGGACTGGACAAAGCATCAGGTGCTTTGGCAAGAGGGCCACACTTGGTGACACTCTGCTGATTTGGCAATGGTGCACCCACAAAGATGAGTGGAGATGCTTCCACCCCCTCTCTCTGCATGTGCATGGTATCAGGTGCCCCGATCCAGTTCTTGCTGGTCTAGCTGTAGCTGCTTTCACAGCTTTGGGGAGGAGGCATGGGCTTCAGATGGAGGCAGGACAGCCTCCTGAGTGTCCCAAGTATGTAAGCATCTGGTTTATGACTTCTAATGTAACCTCATCGTACATCAGCTCTGGACAGTCAATGCCAGGACAGATGCTGTTCTCTTGCAGAACTTAAGCACTTAACGAGACAATCTACAGAGAACACTGATCACATAGTATGGCCGCAAGTCAGAGAAGTAGCTTCCTCTCCCACTCCTTATCCTCGGTCTCTTGTGATCTCACAACTCTTGGGGAGCAATGAGAGCCTTTGATTCAATGGAGAGAGTTAATGGTAGCCAACTCAGACTTTGATTTCAGACTTCCACTGGGAGGGAAGGTCTACTCAGCCACTAGGGGGCGCCAATTGCATGGAAAAGGAGGGGGGTGCTGTTCTGGAAAGAAAACCAGGTAACTCATTTACTTTCTTAAAATTTGGGACTGAGTGCAGCCTCAGTGCTTGCTGTTTTTTATGGGACCTAGGAAGTCAGGACAGGAGCTGCAGGACATGCAGAAAGTGCTCTCAGATCCCTCCCCAGGGACTCACCAGCTGTCTATTCTGCACACGTACCTTGCCTATGTAATTCAACACCTTTTACTTTCTTTTCCTTCTCTTGGACCTGTAGTTATTCCCAAGTCCCTTCAAGACAGACAGTCTGCCTAGCATACAGAAGAAGAAATCTGTAGGGAAAGAAGGATCCTTACTTTAAAGTGTTTCAGATTTTTCTTTTCTGCATATGTATGTGTGTGTGGTATTCCTGTGTGTATATGTGTGTTCACGTGTGTGGAAATGGACGGGGTATCACAAAGCCCAAGGATGACATGAGGATCTTCTTCAATTGCTCTCCACCTTATGCATTGGGGTAGGGTCTCTCCCTAAACCTGGAGTCTTTTGAATTAGAGTCTTTCATTGCTCCCCAAGAGTTGGTGAGATCACAAGAGACAGAGAATAAGGAGTGGGAGAGGAAGATACTTCTCTGACTTTTGGCCACACTATGTGCTAAGTGTTCTCTGTAGATCGTCTCATTAAGTGCGTAGGTTCTGCAAGAGAACGGCAGATATCCCAGCATTGACTGTCCAGAGCTGATGTACCATGAGGTTACATTAGATATCAGAATCCAGACACTTACAGACTTGGGACACCTGGAAGGCTATCCTGTCTCCATCTGAAGCTCATGTCTCGTCCCATAGGCTGGGAAGGCAGCTAGACAAGCAGGAACTGGGGGGGGGGGGGGGGATGCCGTGCACAAGCAGAGAAGAGAGGACAGGAGCTCAAAAACTCCCTTTCTGGAGATCTGAACTCAGGTCCTCATGCCTGCACAGCAAGCACCTAACCCTAACCCTAACCCTAACCCTAACCCATCTCCCTCCTCCTTGCTCCCTCCTCCTTTCCATTCAGGGGTTTTGAACCAACCAGCTCAGATCTTTTGGTTTGGAGTTTTACACTCATCTCACAAGCAGACACACGGCTATATCCAGAGATCCCTGGGGTCAGTAGGAATACTCTGATCAGAATTAGTCCGCCATTGCATTTGAAGGTGATTAGACCCGGGGATGCATACATGTAATGGTGTCCCAGAATGCACAGCAGGAGAGAGGAAGCTGAAAGACAGTGAAGTGACCAAGATAGAGTATGGCTAAGGTGGGAAGACTTCCCCAGAAGGGAAAGTGCACACTGTCCTTAGTGCGCATGGGAATTACCTGTGAGAAGAGTCTTCCCAGGAAGTCTCACAGAAGATGGGTGCTTTTGTGTCATTTACAGTTATGGCAGGTGTGTAGGCTTTCTTACACACTGATAAATCCTCATTTGAGATGCCAAGTACACCCTACATGAATTTAACATTTAGCCAAACTCAGACCTTAGAGAATAAACAATCTTTGTGTGCAACCTAGATATTTACAATGAATTTATAGCTCACTTTACATTCCGTAACATTTTAAGACTCATAGATCTAGAAGACAATTCAACTCCTACTGACATTGGGCATATGTTGAGTATGTATGCCTGGAGGGTGTCTTTGGGTGTTGTCACTACTATGAAAATCTCAGCCAAACAAGCGTGCCGCAAATGATCAGAGTCAATAGCCTCCGTGTCCCAGAGTCACACGGGTGCCTGACATGCTCAGCTGGAGTGGTTTTCTTTGACTTGAGACCTGTAGCTTGCTTATCCAATGACCCAGAGCTGCAGGTTGGCCAGGCAATCCATGGCAGGGGTGTGGGGAAGAGCAACACTGAGTGGTGCTGTGGTAACTTCTGATCATCAGATGGTCTAAGACACAAGGACACAAAAGATACTCCAGTTAGTGCTGCTGATACCATTCTGATTTGAAAGTTCTCCTCAGGAAACCTCTGTTGGAATTCAAGGTGAGCTCTGACACAAAGCCAGAATCTCCCCACTGTTCTGAGGAAATGGGGTGGAGGTCTGTAGAGGAAGCGACTTTTCAAACATCCTGTGTCCTCCAGTGCTCCCAGCAAACCACTTACAGATGCATCTGGACTCTATTCCACTTCCTTCTTAGCTTTCCAGGCAGAAGAGCAGCCAGTGGTGTTGCACTGGGCAGGACCCGGACCTGTCAGCAAAAACAGGAAAGCAAACCACCCAAACACTCAGAACCTGGGGGGATTGGCATGCTGGCTGCCTTCCTCTAAAGCTAGTCCCTTGAGAAAAGTCCTTTCTTGGTGCCAGCATAATGTATAGATTTGACACAATTATCAATGACACAGATAATTCCCATACTCACTAAGGAAATGAATTTATTTTGATGTACAAGTTAACAGGATAAAGGGCTGTGTCTGGGCAACTGTACAAGGACCCCTTTCAGAAAATCCCGATTCGTGCTTACTTATTCTGCCTTGGTCATCTTGAAACTCTGAAGTTTGTTTAGATGCAGAGTTTTGTAGTTTTGCTTTGCACAGGGCCCACGATTTAGTCAATTCTGGTAAGGTAACTTGGGAGCTAGGAAGATCTGAATGACATTTTGGTTTCCCACTTAGTAGTTGCCATCTTGGACAAGTGGGATGCTCTCCTGGTATGAGTGTTCTCGGCTACAAAGCAGAGCCACTGAACATCTCCCATGGGACTGTGGGACTGTTGTGAATTCATGTGGGTTCACCTAATGAGTACAGGGAGCCTGAATACTGAGCACCAAGCCAGTAAATGTCAACGATTTGCCTGAAAATTAATTAAATTACACTCTGTTCTTGAAATATATGGCTATGCAAGTTAATAAAATATGTATTTCCTTAGCAGCTATTATGTAGCAGCAGCATCTGTATTTATAATGCCAGGGATCTATTAGCCAACTTCAGACTTAAAGGATTCTCTTTAATTATAGTTTTTTTTTATTTATTGAAAAACACCATACATGCTTCAATGTAGTTTGAACACGTTCACCACCAGTATCCTTCCCCCACCCCCGCTGCTCCTCCCAACACATTTTTCTCCCAACTCTAAGACATTTAAAAAAAAATAACCCATTGAGCCTAATTGGTGAGCATGGGTGTGAGTCCACCCACTGAACCATCCACTAGTGGCCACATCTCCAAAGGAAATTGATGTTCCCTCTAGCAACCAGCAGCCTCTAATATCTCTCCAGGTAGAGGAGAGGGCCCAGGCAACCTGGGTTTTTAACTGGCATGATCGTGTGCAGATGACCACGGCTACTGTGAATTCATGAGGTCGTTGGAGGTCCAGAAGGTAGCATTTCACAGCTTTCAACCTCCTGCTCTTAATGTCCTCAGCCTCCTCTTTCTATCTGCTCTTCCTCAGTGTGTGTGCTATGGAACACAAAAAACAAGGATTGCTTATTTTCACTTAGGGCCCATGAAGATAAGGTCGGCTATCATGTATTCTGCAGGATGTGCAGGAGTTACTAACTGCAAAGCCAGGCTATAGGTAGTATATCTGTCCCACTCCTGGGATTTTTGTAAATACCTCATTCCCCAACACCACAGCAACTCTCATAAAGGAAAACATTTCATTGGGGCTGGGTATGGTTTTAGAGTTTTAGTCCATTATCCTCATAATGGGAAGCATGACAGCCTGCAGGCAGACTATGTGCTGGAGGAGCTGAGAGTTCTACCTCTGGGTTGGCAGGCAGCAAAGAGAGTGACACTGGGCCTGGCTTAAGTTTCTGAGACTTCAAAGCCCACCCCCACAGTGACACACTTCCTCCAATAAGGGCACACCTCTTCCAACAAGGCCACACCTATTCCAACAAGGCCACAGCTACTCCAACAAGGCCACGCCTACTCCAACAAGGCCACCCCTACTCCAACAAGGCCATACCTCATAACAGTGCCATGCTCTACGGGGTCATTTTCATTCAGACCACCACAGGGATCTATGTTAATTTTCCTTCCCCCTTTTCTTTTGTCTTTTTCTTTCTGGTGGTATCTATCCTCCAATCTGGACACCTGTTATCTCTTGATTTTTATTTATTCACTTATAATTCATTTTTGTTTTTATTTATGCATGTCCACACCTACATGTATGCATGTATGATTACATATATGGGAGTGCTGGCAGAGGCCAGAAGAGAGCTCCAAGGACAGGTGGCCATGAACCCAGTGTAGGTATTGAAAAAAAATGCTGGTCCCTTCTAAGACCAAGTAGTACATGCTCTAACCACTGAGTCCTCCTCCAGTCCTCACGTCCCTTGATTCTTGACAACTTAAGAGCATTCAATCTCTCTCTCAATGCAGAAGGCAATGACATAAAGAATTTAGCAGGTGTTCCGGGCCATCTTCTGAGCTGCCCTGTTCAGGAGGGTCCAGCATTCAGCCCCTGGGAAGAGAAGACAGGAAGCTGGTGGAGCAGGAGGAGATAGGCTTTGGTTTTGCATTTCAGAAACAAAGCCCAAATATGGTTTTACCAACCTGTAGTTGATGGGAGATCAATAAGAAGAATCACAGTCTCTGAGGGCACCATCATGACATACAGAAATCTGGGACCTTTGTCCTACGAGCTCTTGTGGTTAGATGATGACAACGGAAATATAAATTAAAATTTGATTATTCGAGAACATCTGCATTTATTCTCAAGGGATTTGCATACAGCAAAGTAGCAATTCTTTGTTGACAAAGCCCTCTGCTCCACCCCGAGCCATCACCCTCAGGAAACCATATGACCATTACATAGAATGGGAAGCCCCTGTCTATGCCAGACTCCAATTCCCTTTATATACACAACAGGCAAGAGAACGGAAATGATAGGTGAGATGGGAGAATCCCAGACCTCCCTGTCCTTACACTCCAAGGTTTGACACAAGTACTTTCATTAGGTGTCTTAGTTAGGGTCTTACTGCTGTGAACAGGCACCATGACCGAGGCAACTCTTATAAGGACAACATTTAATTGAGACTGACTTATAGGTTCAGAGGTTCAGTCCATTATCATCAAGGCAGGAGCATGGCAGCATCCAGGCAGGCATGGTGCAGGCTGAGTGGAGAATTCTATATCTTCATCTGAAGGCTGCTAGTGGAAGACTGGCTTCCAGGCAGCTAGGATGAGGGTCTTAAGGCCCACACCCACAGTGACACACCTACTCCAACAGGGCCACACCTTCTAATAGTACCACTTCCTGGACCAAGCATATGCAAACTATCACGTTGGGGCACCATTACCAGAAGCCTGTGCCTCTTTTTGTTGTGGTGCTACCTTATCCTTCTCCCTCAGGTCAACAAAGGTGGCATGTGACTTGTTGACAGAGGGAGGGGGACAGAGGGACCGGGTTGAGCTCCATCCGTTCTGGACAGTCCAGCTTGACTTTGACTGGGCCTTGGAGCTGTCGAAGGGAAGGTTGGTTCTCTGGTCAGAGCTTCTGCCCCACCCTGAAGCCTTCTGTATTTCTCCTTCCATGACCATCTGTTTCTTACCTGCTTGGTGACTGTAGTCTGATTTCCATCTGGTCATCCTCCCCAAATCCTGGGGTGCAGAATATGACAAATGGTGATGAATGGGAAGAGAGAAGTCATAGAAATTTCAGTACTGATCATCCACAGATTTACCAACAATTATAAAATTTGGCTCTCCTTCTAAGTCATTTTCATGTGCGAGCCAACAGCGATCAGTTGTATTAAAGGCCAACATCACTGCTGTGTTTTTCTTGCCAAGTCAGCTGGAGACCAGATGGTGATACTGACCTTCCCCTTGTGCCTCATTCCTCCCAGGAACAGGATATTCGAGGAAAAGTTCAACCTCTGGGCTTGCCTTGGGGAACTTTGGTTTTGTGTGAAACACCCATACCCCGTAAGCCTCTAAGTTACTGCCTGTTTCTCTCGGGAGAGTGGTTCACAGTTATGTCTGAAGGTAAGAGCTCTTTGTAGACCAGGCAATCTGTTCTGCTCTATCCCTGCATCCCCCAGGAGGCAAGGTGGCCATCGGGTAGTATGGTCTCTCCTCTTCTAGCTGAGTTGACCTTCCTGGCTAATCAATACTTTTCTCATCTCCTGGGGTTCATCAAGCCCTGTGCTGGTCCTTTACAAAAGCACAAGGGTCCAGAGAGACATCTATCCTTCTGAAAGTGAACCCACATTCTGATACATTCCAACTTCTCAGTGAAAATGGCAGGTGAGATCCCTGCCCTCCCCACCTGCTGTGCTGGCATCAGTGATGCTTGACTACTTGAATCTGTTGCCAGGCAACAACATGGGGGTGGGGATGTTGGGGAGGTAACAACAGACCTCAGGCTCAAGGTAGTGGGTTGATCTGGAAAAGTCTGGAGACCTTGGCTGCTACGTGTGAACCACAACAGGAGGATTTGGCGGGGAATAAGCGTAGTTTGCCAAGCACTGTGGGGAATCGAGCTCAGAGCCCACTCACCGCTGTCTTGCTCCTGAAACACGCCACTTTCATAATCTAGTCCTGAGTCAAGAAGATACCATTGCCTATGAATGCCCGCACGTGGTGACCCCCAGGGATGGAGTCTCTGGCTAGTATTCAAAGTACACATCGGCACCTCTCATTCCTACCTTCTTCTTGTTGCTCATGGACAGTTCCTTCGCTCCCACTATCTGGTGTCTCTGGGGCTCTGGAGCGAAAGGAGTGTCAGCATCTTTAGCAGAGATTTGCCATGTTCCAACTCGCCCAGCAAAGGCACAGTGTCCGAGCCATATCCATCCTACAGATGAAGACAAGGAGGTCGAGAGAGGCGACCCTGGCTGAGGTCGAAGGCTAGCAGTCAGGACCAGGACCAAGGTCATGGCCTTCTGAGGTCTGCAACTGTGATCTCTGTGAGAGTGGAAAACGAGGTTCTCAGTTGTGAGTGGTTGTGCATTTGACAGGGTCTCTTAGCATGTCTGGGACATTTTTGGTTGACACTGTTTCTATGTCCTCGTGGGTAGGGCCAGAGATGGCGCTGCACAGGACGTCCCTACAGCACAGAAATGTCCTCCGTTGAGGTGGGAAACCCCAATGAAAAGAAAGCACAGCACAGTGCACACACAGAAACAGTGAGTCTGTCACCATCTGCTGTTTGTCTATTTATGCACCTATCAACTCTCTATTTGTAGGTGTCTCTCAGATACCTACTGTCATCTATGTCTGTGAACCCACTGCATGTATCTAGTTATCATCCATCTGCCATTTATGTTATCTAGCTACTTACCTATCATCTATAATTATCAGCCTTTATCTATTGATATTTCATCTAGTCATCCTTCTCTCCCAAAAATATCAGCTAAAACTCTTAGCCTTTTGATAGATGGGTTGAGGTAACTTCAGGGTTGGCCTTTAGACTCAGAATGCCTGCTCTTTTGAAAGAGACTTTAAAGTTTTCATAATTTTTTTTTTTTTTTGATTTTTCGAGACAGGGTTTCTCTGTGTAGTCCTGGCTGTCCTGGAACTCACTCTGTAGACCAGGCTGGCCTCAAACTCAGAAATCCACCTGCCTCTGCCTCCCGAGTGCTGGGATTAAAGGCATGTGCCACCACTGCCCAGCTAGTTTTCATAATTCTTAAATCCTTTAAAATATTTTTACATTTTTCTGGTGTGTGTGGGGTGTGTGTGTGTGTGTGTGTGTGTGTGTGTGTGTGTGTGTGTGTGTGTGCTGTGTATGTATGTGTGTATGTGGTGTGTATGTGTGTGTGTGTGTGTGTGTGCTGTGTATGTATGTGTGTGTGTGGTGTGTATGTGTGTGTGTGTGGTGTGTATGTATGTGTGTATGTGTGTGTGTGTGGTGTGTATGTGTGTGTAGTGTGTGTGTGGTGTGAGTGTGTGTGTGTATGTGTGTGTGTGTGTGTGTGTGCTGTGTGTGTATGTGTGTGTGTGGTGTGTATGTGTGTGTGTGGTGTGTATGTGTGTGTGTGGTGTGTATGTGTGTATGTGTGTGGTGTGTATGTATGTGTGTATGTGTGTATGTGTGGTGTGTATGTGTGTGTAGTGTGTGTGTGTGTGTGTGTGTGGTGTCTGTGTGTGTGTGTGTGTGTGTGTGTGTGTGTGTGTGTGTGTGTGTGTGATATGAGCACATAGTATATGTATGGAAGTCAGAGTACAAGTTGCAGGGGTCTGTTCTCTCCTGTCATTGTGTGGGCTCTGGAGATCAAATTCAGGTCATCAAGTTTGGAGGCGCATGGCTTTACCCACTCCGCTGTCCTCCGCCCTTAACGTAATTCTTATCAGGGAATCACACAGCAAAATATATTATAAATTATTGTTCCTCGGAAGTGTGGTGGTGTGCGTGATAGTGTGTGCATGTGTATGTTTAAGTGGTTTAAGTGTTTGTGAATGTGTATGTGTGTGTGCAGCTGGTTGGCTCCTGGTTGGTTCCTGTGGACTTTCCCTTTGACTATGGAAAGTCCGGGTCTTCCCGGAGACTTTGGACCTGTACGTTTGTCTGCTTGCAACCTTGAGAAAAGGACTGCACCAGGATAGGTTGTTTGAGCGAGACTTCGGTCAAGGCTGCCCCTGCTGCCACTCCATTCTTCTGACCTGGAATTTACTTTACAGGTTGCATTAGTCACACACCCCATGCAGCTTCAACACACAGCCACACGTTATATCAAGACAATCACACATACTGTTAACATCTCACGTGTTATATTAATGAACACCACACTGACACATGAACTATTATGTCAGTACACATGATATGCTATAATGATAATTACATATTGTACCAACATACTTTATACCTGACATTAATAATACCTTGTAGACCATACCCCCAAATGCATATCATGTCTTGTTTCTTTCTTGTTGCTTTGATAAAAACCAAAACCAAAACCGGAGAGAAGCAACTGTAGGCAGAAAAGGTTTATTTGACTTACAGTTTGGGTTGGGTCCATCACATAGAGAACTCAGAGTCAGAAGCTAAAGGAAGTGGGCTCCCACTCCATCCAGTGAAGACCAGAGAGCAATGAGTCAATGCATACAGCCTAGCATTTAACTCACCACCTCCATTTATTTTAGGACTGGTTTCACCCGCCATCAAGATGGGTCTCCCCACATCAATTAACATCATGTAAACAGCCTCTCACGGACATCTCAGGGGCTACCCTTTATGGTATCAATCCCTCACAGGTATGCGTAGATGCTTGCCTCCTAGGTGTCAAGGTGACGGTCAATACTAACCATCACAATACCTCACAGTGAAGCACAGTATACATTATAAATAACCTCTATAACATCATAAACACATTACAGAACTGAGTAATACATTGTATCTTACATTGACTGTGCAATGCATATTATATCAGCAAGTATGAATGCAAAGAACACATCACATATTGTACTGATACACATTCACTGTATATCACAGTGGTGAATGTGCCACATTGTATCATCAACCCCTCCTATTAGAGAAACAGCATAGTGCATGATACAGTCAGACACGTCTGTATCACATCAACAGCACATCACTCTATGAACAAGCTACATTGATAACAATGTACCTGCTCCATTAGCACACAGTAGGAACACACTCCGTAGTAGGAGAAGAGTGCTTTGCACATCCTGTTAATGCACACCACACATCATATTAATACCTGCATCTTAATGTTCAGCTAAAGGAAACTTCATCCTCTCTCAGGCCTGAAGCCGATGTGCACACATCTGATTCCACAGCATCCAGACAGTTCCCTGGCATGTAGTTCTGCCTGGGCCCGCCCAGGGCTACTAGGCTGCCTGAGAGATCCCCAACCTCTTTATCCCTATCGTGCCTCAAGGCAAATAGACAGTCCCTCCGTGACATTCATCCTGAGGTGCTGGTCCAGCAGATTCCCTGATCAGTAGCTAGCTGCTCTGCCGGAGCACACACATTAGCCAGGCAGGCACCAGCTTTCAGTAGCACCCAGGGCCCAGGTGGCCATTTCTGAGTATTCACTACTCCCAGTAAGTCAGCAGCCCCTCAGAGAGGATACAGCACAGTGACTGAGTGGCTGAGATTCCTGTCCTCATCGAGGGAGACTGGGCCTACCCATTAATGATTCACATTTGAAAGCAGTATGATATTATATCCAGCCTCCAGGAAAAAGTCATTTGATTCCAATATCTAAGCCTTCCTGCAAGGTGTGGATGCTTGCCTGACTCTTGCCCCCCTCCCAGTGGAGGCCAACCCTCCTGGCTTGTTGACTTCTCCTCACACACTTGTCCCTTCTGACTGCCCCTCCATCCTTCACACACGTTTTTCTACATGCAGATCTCCAAAGCAGCAGATGGTTGAAACTCTTCGCTGCCTGGAGGCTCATTGGTTCCTTGAGTACAGCAGTTCTAAGTGGACTCGCGGCAGGAGGTGTTTGCCTCATGTTCAGTGTCTGGTGGCCATTTGCATTGAGGCTGCTTCAAGCATTCTTTCAGTAAACTGACACAGTGCAGGAGCCTCTGGATGCTGGGCCCTGGGAAGGACCCTGGTGAATCTGGAAGGATCACACAGGGTTGGGGTCCAGGTTCAGCTATGGAACCGGCTGTGCAATGGTCCCCTGTGGTGTCAGGCCATTGATGGCACAGTGACATTCATAACGGCTCCCATGCAATGACAATACTTGGGTGACACACAGTGGAGCAGACAAATCACAATGGCCACCTCTCAACACCACAAAGAGCCATCCTAACCACCATCCAACAGACAGTGAAGGTCACAAACACTGATCTCCACGGCCATCACTATGGGGGGTCCCCAACTCTGTCTGTTCTCTCTCTGTGAAGTATCTGTATCATGCCCTCCACCCCACAATGCTTGCCCTCCTGCTGTCCCTCATGCCCTGAGGTGCCTGCTCCAGAATTACCCAATGTTCCTACCACACATGTCCCGCCCTAGCTGCACCCTAGTATTGTTCAGGAAAAGGGGGGGAGGTTGAGGCAATAGGTCATCATGGCCTCATTCTGCCAGCTAGCTCACCCACTCAAACTCCTGATCCATGTGGACATCCCTACTGGACAGGGAGCCACAGACACTTCCCCAGCTGCAGAATTTGAGGAGGCATCAGATGAAGGTAAAGTTTTACTCTAACTAGGGCACTCTAGAGGTGGGGCAGGGGTGGTGGATGGGGGTGATGGGGTGGTGCTGGTAAAAGAAAATTACTAAGAACTACTCTAGGACAGCAGGTGGTAGCTAGACACACCCTCCTCTTGACTGACAAGCTCCAGTCTCCTCCCACCAGAAGAGACCATGGAACCAAAACCACCTAGAGGGGGAATGAACACTGGGCATTTTCAGAACAGCTTGCTTTGGTCCTGGTTTTGGAAGTTGAGAACAGGAAGTAGTCACCTCAGTCCCAGAACAAGCCCAGTAGGGAAGGAGGCCATACTCTCTTCCTAGAGTTGCCCGAGGCCATGTTTCTTTTCACCAGGAAGAGAGCAAGGCAATGACAGGTGGCCACGGGTTCTTCTTCCTGTGCAACCCAGGCTTTGAATAGGCTTGTGAGTAAAGGGACTGTTTGAACCCTTCCAGTCTGACTAGTTACCTGACCTCCCTCCCCAGGCCCGTCTCCTGGGACACAATAGAGCTGTTAGATTTCCCTCTCTCCATATTCCTTCTCTGACTATGACCAGCAAACCCAACCCAAAACAAGACTTTCTCTACACCCAAGAAAGCAGGAGAAATCTGTCAGGAAGGAAGCTGATACACCGTGGAGCTGGGGTAGCAAAGGTCCAGTGAGAAAGGCCAAAGCCCAGTGGATAGAATTTCTGAAAAATCAGCTTAAGAAAAGACCTCTCTGTTCCACCCTTATGGATGAAAATGGATTTATTAAAAGCATGTGCTGCTTAGGGAATCAAGCCCAGGAAACACAAGCGTGCTGGTTCTGAATCAGGGCGGCTTTCGGGCTCCAAGTCAATTTTCAATGGGTTAATATTGCAGCAAAAACACATCCTTGGCTTGCTGAGTTATATAGCTAGGGAGAGGCTTGGAACACCTTCAGACATTTCGATAACTTTACCTGAAGGGCAGGCGCTATTCTGTGCACCTTGTAAATATTTACTCACTTGATTATCACAGTAACCCTGTCCGTAGGCAGGACTATCATCTCCACTTGACAGATAAGGAAACTGAGGCAAAAGCTAAGTCATACACTCAAGGACACACTGCAGTCAAATCATTTCATGTAGTTGAGTTTAGTCTAAAGCCACTGAACCACATGTAAGGTCATGGGGCATACTGACTCAGAGCAAGGCACACTAGGCTCAAGCTTTGGGTTTCTACCTTAAATTGGAAAGACTGGCAGAAAGCTAACCAAATTGCCATCTCTTCTTCCATCAGCTCATTCACTGAAAACACACAGCACTGGCACCCTGGGATGCCTCCGGCTCACCTCTATGAGGGAGAATTTAATCTTGCAGAGAATGGTAAATACTTGGAACGTCTAGGAGTCCACATGGCAAAGGATCAAGACAGCTATGTGTCCCTAGGCCTCTAGCCCAGCCTGATAATTTTACATAAGGCAGACAGGCCTCCAGGGTCAGCTGGAATTGCTTGTCCTGATTTGGCAAGGGGCACAGAGAGGCAGGAGGGTATCCCAGTTCAGAGAGACCAGCTTTGCCTTGATGAAGGTCACACAGCCTGGGCTAGCCCAAGAGTTTGGTTCAATTCAAGATTTCTCAAACTGAACTCTGTTGATATTTGACATTGGATACTCGGTTCTGGAGGCCATCTGGAGCACCATGAGATGGCAGAAACATCCCAGGCCTCCACCACTAGATGCCAGCAGTGACCTCTTGTTGTGACAATTAAAAAAAAAAAAAAATCACCACTCTATAGACCCAAAGATTAAAAAACCCTCTGCTGAGAACTGGTGACTTATTCTAATAGCTCCAGAACTGATAAAGATCTTACTACAATTAAATTTAAATTTAGACCAAAAACCTCTTGACTAAACCCAGCATTCACTAAAATTTCCCAGATATTTTAGGATCAGCAATGAAATGACACCTCACATTGACTCCAAGTTGTGGTGAGGAAGACAAAGCCATTTGTAAAGGGATCTTCAGGAATATCTATCACTTGGGGAGTCACACACACCTCATCCAGGATCCTTTCGAGGACCTATGACAAATAAACTAAAAGAACAAATATGCTAGTTAATGACAAGGCCTGAGTGCTAAAAGAACAGCTGACAAAAATAAAAAATTTAAATCTTCTGCCCAATAGATATAGATAGAAGCTGGAACAACTCCCCCTCCCCCACATTTCCTTTCCTGTCATCTTTTTTTATTTTTTTGGATTTTCGAGACGGGGTTTCTCTGTGTAGCCCTGGCTGTCCTGGAACTCACTCTGTAGACCAGGCTGGCCTCGAACTCAGAAATCCACCTGCCTCTGCCTCCCAAGCGCTGGGATTAAAGGCATGTGCCACCACTGCCCGGCTCCTGTCATCTTTAACACATGCCAGCATCCAGTTACTGGAGCATTAAAGACAGGAAGTTGGAGAGTGTATAGGATTCAGGAGTGCATGCCTGGAGCCATGAGGGGACTGAAAGAAGAGGCATTCTGCAAAGACACGTTCCCTTCAGGCTGCCTTTTGTGTGCACGGCACTGTCTGTTCCACTATCGTTCTGAACATCCTCAGTACCTCGCTTCCCAAGGACAAGAACCCTAAGGTGATGACTGACCCTTAGACACCCCAGGCCATTGTGCTAACTGCAAGTACTCTCACCAGCCCTCTGGAGTGTCTGTGTTATCAGTGGTCTTTAGATTAGATCCAGGGACGAGTCAAGAGTAGAGTAGATCTGAGGATGAGTGAAGAATAAGTTAACTTTCAGAGGGAGTGTCCATCCTCTGAGCTGGGAAACCATGTGTTAACGGACCCTTCCTGTCAACAACCGGATCCTTTCCAAACACAGAAAACATTCCAGATGGAAAAGAGAAAGCTTGCAGACAGCTTGTTCTCAGGGTTGTCCAGAGAGGTGTAAGTGTCATCTGGGATGGGCAGAGGTCCAACCGGACCGTGACCCTGAACGTTTCCTTCTCCTTGAGTGGGGACGAGAGCTGTGGGCAGGATAAGGCACAGGATAGAGCACTGTGACAGTGTTCTATATGGCAGAAGAATTTGTGTAGATTGACTAAGGTCCCTAGTTCACGTGAAAGGGGATTGCCCTTAGTGGGTGTGGTGGTTTGAATATGCTTGGCCCAGGGAGTGGCACTATTAGGAGGTGTGGCCTTGTTGGAGGAGGTGTGTCACTGTAGGGGTGGCCAATGGGACCCTCCTCCTAACCACGTGGTGGCCAGTCAGTTTTCTAGCAGCCTTCAGATAAAGATGTAGAACTTTCAACTCCTCCTGCACCACGTCTGCCTGGACGCTGCCATGTTCCCTCCTTGATGATAATGGACTGAACCTCTGATCCTGTAAGCCAGCCCCAATTAAATGTTGTCCTTATAAGAGTTGCCTTGGTCATGGTGTCTGTTCACAACAATGAACCCTTAACTAAGATAGTGGGCTTGAGTTAGTCACGTGTACTCCTCTGGTCTTGAAGTCTGAGATGGACATCAGAGAGAGCTATGATCTGCTGGCCTGGAAGAAGAAAGCAACCATTAATTGAGCTCTCTATCTCAGTAGCCTGTGACTGGCACAATGACTTCTGCCCTACAGTCATGAGGAGCTCATTTCTGCTAATTCTTTGTGAGTTTGGAAACGTGCACGGAGCCTCACCTAAGACCAAATGCTAGTCTTCTATGCTAGTGTATTCCAACAGGACTGAGAAGACACCGTAGTGTTAGGACACCACAGTGTCCAGATCCTGACCAATAACCATGGTGATGCCACAGTTGTTAGGATCAGAGCTCTAGTCTGCGTGTCTCTAAGAAGGGAGGCTTGGCCACCCATCCTCCATAGCCCAACTAAAGAGAGAAGCAGAGACAGAAGACTTACTCAACATAGCTACAGCGAGAACAGTAGCAAAGAGGTCCAGCAACCCTGGATTCCATTTTGGGGTCCAGGCAAGTTAAACAGTGGGCAAGAGGTATTCATAACTAAGCTGTCTTGGTCAAGGTGTGGTTCTGTCTTAGCTTCAGTCTCACCATCTCCAGCAAGACAGACTGATAAGTTTCAGAGCCACGGGAGATCTCTCTGGGGAGTCAGCTTCCTCCTGTCTGCCACCCTGGTGAGAGCCTCCAGAGGAAACTCCAATTACTTGGGGTTCATTGTTTCAATCGGTTGACAGGCAAAGGGAGGTATATAGAGCCATTTTAAATACGTTTTCAAATTTTACTCTTCGATAATTTCATAATACACATACAAGCTCTGATCGAAGTCTTTCCTCCTGTGTGCCTTTGTGTCCCCCTCTCCCTCCTGTAAGCCCTCGTCTTCATAACTTCTCTTCCTATGTCCATGACACTTTGTGTATTTGTGTGCAGTCCGGTGCATTTAATTTGGGTTAGGTGCGTAGGCATGGGGGGAGGGAGGTTGCTTGCTTCAGTGAGGCCATTGTAGCAGTGACCACATCACTGAAGTGTAAGGAGTCTCCTCCATTGCTGCTGGGATGGTTACAGTAAGATGACAGCTTTATGACAAGTTACTAAGTCTATGCTCAATGGTTACACTCAAACGAATGCTCTTCCATTTCATTCTGTTGCTAAGTTGGGGGGCTCAGTGGGTGTCCTTACTTTCTGTTCTTTTAAATACTAGCAATATTTATTTATTTACTTCTTTTTTTTTTAATTTTTTTTTGTTGTTGTTGTTGTTTTCTGTAACCACACTGTCACTCTCTTCAGACACCAGAAGAGGGCATCAGATCCCCTTACAGATGGTTGTGAGCCACCATGTGGTTGCTGGGAATTGAACTCAGGACCTCTAGGAAGAGCAGTCAGTGCTCTTAATTGCTGAACCGTCTCTCTAGCTCCCATTTACTTCTTTTATGATGAACAAGAACTGTATTCCTGGTGCTCTGGTATATGGGCCTTGACTAGGAGGCAGGGAGTAGAGAGATTGAGAAGGGATTGGCCCTACCAGGATTAGACAAATTCTAAAGATACTGAAGCCTGCCATGGAGCAAAGGAGTCAGCGCTCAGAGGCTGAAAGCCTCCCTCCTCCTGGCTCCTTCACTGCAGGAGGCTAGGTGAATGTTCTCCAGCTGAGTCACCAGGTACCAGAGGATCCAAGCCCTTGCACTCCACTGCAGGTGTCCCCAGCAAGTGTCCCACACCTGCCTGGTCCACTCAGAGTTCCTCGCTCATTTCTTCCCCCAAACCATAACACAGCTTTCAGCCTCAGCTCTTGCTCGTCCTCTCTGCCTCTCTGCCCTTACACTTTTCCATGTACTTCCCCTGGCATGGTGGTATGTCCTCTCCTCTTCAGTGGAAGTCATCTTTCTATTACCAAGTGGCATCAGTAGGGTCGGAGGGGTTAGCAGAAGAGTCGGGAAGAAGCTGAAATGTTTCAGACAATGACCAGACTGTTTCATAAGCACACAGTGCTTCCCATCTATGTATGATCTTTGACAAGCTCCTTAAAACTGACGGACTCACTCAGTTCGCTTAGTAATGATAAGCATGCACATAGCAGCTCTCTGACATGACTGTTGTGAGGAATAAGCGAAGACTAGCTGTTGGCTTTCCTTTTAGGCTCCGCCCCACAGTTACCTGGCAACAGCCAGATGGGTGTGACTCACTATAAAAGGGACCACTTGCCCCTCTTCACTATCTTCCCTTGCTCTGCTTACTCCCTTCCTCTCTTCCCTCTCTGTCCCTTCCCCCCTCTCTCCACATGTTCATGGCAGGGGCCTCTCCTCCTCTCTCTCTCTCTCTCTCTCTCTCCCTCTCTCTCCCTCTCCCTCCCTCCCCCTTCCTCTGTTTCTACCCCCTCAACTCCCCTCCCCACGTTCTAAACAAACTTCTATTCTGTACTATACTCATCATGTGGCTGGTACCTCAGGGGATAAGGGACGCCTCAGCATGGGCCCACAAAGGCACCCCCTTTCCCCACAGCATACCACACCTCCACCAAACATATTCCTCCCTTCTTTTTATAAAACACAACCCTAGCAATGGCCAAGTACATAACACCGTGCTGAGAATTATAGATATTCTATTAAAGACACGTTCTCAAATGATGCCATTTGCTACTAACTTCTGTGATTTCATTCAGTTTGCCCTATATAATTCATTTAAGTAGCAACGTTTTCTTCTAGAGTGATATATATATATATATATATATATATATATATATATATATACACAAATTTATAAATAAGGGAAAACATTAATATCTAGTTTTTAGGTTGAAGTAAGTCAAGTCTTTTTAAATGTTTGTTTGTTTGCTTGTTTGTTTTTTTGTGTGTGGGTCTATGTATATGTGCCTGCAAAAACCAGAGGAGGGTCTCAGGTCCTTTAGAAGAGAGCTGTGTTTACAGGTGGTTGTGAGCTGCCTCAGGTGGGTGCTGGGAACTAAACTTGAATCCACTGGAAGAATAACAAGCACCCTTAAACACTCAGCCATCTCTCTAGCCCGCAAAGCCAGATTTTAGTTTAAGGACATTGAGACCCTTAGTTAAAAATTGTAAACCTTTGGCTGTTTAGGGGTTAAACCAGCCATAGGAAAAGCACTCAGGAAACTATACTTGAGGAGTGTTGCATCTAGCCTTATATTTCTCAATGGCTCCAGAAGTCATCTTAAATCCAAGCTAGAACAGTTTCCCTGACCCCGCAACAGTGAAACAATAAAGCAAAGACTCAGGCGGAGGCAGTGCGTCTCTGGCCATGCCTGAATGGCATGGAGGTCTATCTCTCCCTAAAGCACAGTTTAAGGACTTTTTTTATTCCTTATAATGAAATTTCTCGTGGCCCTTTAAGGATGATTTTCTGCAAAATAGATTAAAATTTGAAAAGTGTTGACAAGAATTGTGCTTTCAGCCAGGAACTGCCTTTTAGCTGGCTGAAAAGGAGCCAGGGGGCAAAGGGGGAGCACATGTGGTCTCCATCACGTTCATTGCCTTGTCTCTTGTCCCTGGGCCTTGCTGAGTGTGTAACTGCCCAGAGAGCCCAGGCTCAACTCTCAGACTGATAGCACCATTTATAACTGCAAGTGATGGAGACAGAGCTTCCTGTCTCCTGATAGCACCAGTCCAGCTGCTGCTGTCCCCTCAAGGCTATCACAGGGGGATCATTGGGAACTGGAGTTTGCACTGACCTGAATAGGAAGACACTTCATCTCTGCAGCAGAAACTAGGAGGGATAAACTCTTTCCCGCTGTAGATAGGTGTAGGGTTATCTATCCCCTAATGCCATCTCAGGGTGACTTTCTCCACAGTTCCCATAAATGGCGGATACCCCTGCAGCTGTTCATGAAACACCTGAATTTATGTTACACAATGAACCTCACTATGTGAGTGCATACACTTCCCGGAATCGCCTTATGCTGTGGTTGGTGGGGGTTGTGTTCCAGGATCCATTCTGGTCACCCCAAATGTATACAATGGAGCAGGCACCAAAGGGGCGTAAGCCTGCCTGGAAATGCTGGAGGTGAGGCTGTGTGTGCACAGGGTGTGAAGGGAGAGAGGAACTTGACCCATTGGGGAAAGGTTAATCCTCAGATGTCAAGGGAAATCCAGAGAACACAGTGTTTTGCAGTCCTGTCTTCCCCTCCCCCCACTGCAGTGTGGATGCCCCAAGAACCCCCTTGGGGCTGCCAGGCTTATCTGAATTAGTTTGTTTTGTTTTAATATCAGTTCAACAAACAAATGGTTGGTATACAGGAAAATTCTCATATCTGGAGAGACTGCCAGAATTTGAGTTTCTTCCCAGGAGATGAGAAATCAGCATGCTGTTTTTATCTTTGGGCTTGTCCTGACAGTCCCTTGGCCAAACCGGAGCACACTTGCAGGTGCCCAGTGAAACCCAAGCTGAGGCTCAGCCACAGACCCACACAGACAAGGAGACAACTCTGCTGGAGAACCAGTCTGCTGGGTCACCATCAGCAGGAACTGTCTCACACACAGCCTTTGCTGCCCATAAGAGAGGTTGGGGACCCGAGAATGTGCAAGGACCCCATGACCCCTCTGCAAGGTCCAAACATAGGGGGAATCTGCTACTGATCCAGGTAGGCTTTATGAAGTCAGAAGACTAAATAGGGGTGACAAGCTAAGTCTGAGACAAGGACCAGAGAAGCATAGCAACACTGAAGGGATGGTGAAGCAGGAGGCTCCCTGAAACCTCCCATGGGGGTTCCCTGAAACTGCCCATGGGGGCTCCTTGAAACCGCCCATGGGAAGATCTTGAATTCAAACTGGAGAAAGGTTAGAGATGAAACTGCTGTATCAGCAGAGAGCAGGGCACCAAGGCCCCCTGCAGGACTCTCTGTGCTTAAAATTTTGACCAAGTGGAGAAGCAAGTTCCTGGTGGGCCTTTCTGGTTCTTCTTTCAGATGGCTAGCTCTGTTGGATCCTGGCAATAGAGGAGCACAACCACACTTTCTGGAGGGGGATAGAAGTAATCAGTGATCAATCAGGCCTATGCCCAGTGCTTTAAAGGGCATGCAAGAGTAAACAACAGCAGTTCGAATGTGCATTGTGTTAATTCTCAATGACATGAAACACACTGGGTATAGATGGATATTGCATGGCTTCTTGTCCAGGACATGAATCTGTTCAACACAAGAGAGACACAGAGCTCCTACAGATGCCTGCAGCCTCATGGTGTGAAGTCATGGAAGGCAGCTCATAACCAGCAGACCACTGACCTGGCAGAAGAGACAGAAGGCAGAGGAGCTTTGAGAACAGAACAACTGCAACCCATGAGAGTAGAGGCTGTGGTCCAATGCCTCTGAGAGCTTCCCTTAACAAGACCGTAAACCAGAGTCCTCCATGTCCATGGTGCTAAGATAACTGCAGACACGTGTAGACATAGATGGTGACTTGTGGAACTGAAGGAGGCCAGTGTTAGAAACTGAAGTTGTGGAGTCATAAGGATTGTAGAACAACTGTGGTAAGTATGTACGAGGATTTAAATAAAAAGATAGTCACAATAAGAGAGTCAGTTATGAATATTGGCAAGAGAAAAGGAAGCCAAATAAGCAGAAAATATACAGAGAGAGACTGCATGCAAATATGTGTGAAAGTGAAATTAAGGAAATAATTCCATAACTACAGAATATCTAAGAAGAAAACTTCAGTTATTCAACTTAAAAGCAGACAAGACAGGTGCTGGTGAGGGAGGGGAGGGCAGAGAGCTGGCTCGGTTTCCTGAAGTTTCTATGAATCACCAGTCTCTATTGAGTCTGAACGTGGCTCCCTAGAAGAACTCTCAAGGTTGCCAGAGCATCTGTGGCTGTGTGAGCGCTGTGGCTGTGTGAGCACTGTGGCGGTGTAAGCACCTCTGGCTGTGTGAGCACCTGTGACTGTGTGAATATCTGTAGCTGTGTAAGCACTGTAGCTGTTTGAGTACCCATGGCTGTGTGAGCACCCATGGCTGTGTGAGCACCTGTCGCTGTGAGCACCTGTAGCTGTGTGAGCACCTGTAGCTGTGAGCACTGTGGCTGTGTAAGCAGCTGTGGCTGTGTGAGTACCTGTGGCTGTGTGAGCACCTGTGGCTGTGTGAGCACCTGTGGCTGTGTGAGCACCTGTGGCTGTGTGAGCACCTGTGGCTATGTGAGCACCTGTGACTTTGTGAGCACCTGTGGCTGTGTGAGCACCTCTGACTGTGTGAGCACTGTAGCTGTGTGAGCACCTCTGACTGTATGAGCACCTGTGGCTGTATGAGCACCTGTGGCTGTATGAGCACCTGTAGCTGTGTGAGCACCTGTGGCTGTGAGCACCTCTGGCTGTGTGAGTACCTCTGGCTGTGTGA
>CM052713.1:79217316-79239431 GCA_028551405.1 Uromys caudimaculatus
ACCTGTGGCTGTGTGAGCACCCGTGGCTGTGTGAGCACCTCTGAGTATGTGAGCACCTGTGGCTGTGAGCACTGTGGCTGTGTGAGCATCTGTGGCTGTGTGAGCACCTGTGGCTGTGTGAGCACCTATGACTGTGTTGAGCATCTATGATGTGTGAGCACCTGTGGCTGTGTGAGCACCTGTGGCTGTGTGAGCACCTGTAGCTGTGTGAGCACCTCTGGCTGTGTGAGTACCTCTGGCTGTGTGAGCACCTCTGGCTGTGTGAGCACTGTGGCTGTGTGAGCACCTGTGGCTGTGAGCACCTGTGGCTGTGAGCACTTGTGGCTGTGTGAGCACCTGTGGCTGTGTGAGCACCTGTGGCTGTGTGAGCACCTGTGGCTGTGTGAGCACCTGTGGCTGTGAGCACTTGTGTCTATGTGAGCACCTGTGGCTGTGTTTCCTGTCCCCACAGTCACAGTGCTTTGGAACTGGGATGAGATAATTGCTGGATGAGTGTTCTCTTCCCACAGGGAGGCAAGGGGCTAGGAGCTCAGAGTGGGATCTGCTTCCAGAAAGTTCTGCCCTGGATCTGATGGATCATAGGCCAAGGTTGAGACTTCCACTTACCCAAACTGTCTGGGAAGAACAAAATTACTTCCATTCCCTCACAGCTCCATGGATAGAATGTCTAGGTGATGGACAGCAAGTGACCCCAGTCAGGGAGGTCTGACCAGATGGTGTCCAGAGGGAGGGTGTTGATGTCTTTGAACTTGGAAGAGAGAACTCACTGTAGCCACCAGAGGCTATGAGCTGCTTCGCTGTATGTGTTCTGATGGGGTCTGTGACTCTGGACAGAACGTTCTACTTAAAACAGACTTGGTTCATTCATTGGCAAACTAGTGTAGGCTCTGTTACTAGAATTCTCCCACAAATAAAACGTAGAAACTCAGAGAAAGTGGCCCCAAGCCACCAAGAAGTTTATTGATTGGCATAATTTGTAAGACTGGGCATCCAGGGTTTCAGGAACTGCAGGCTTCAGGATGCCTTTTAGCTTGTGATAGCTCAGTTCTTAACCATGCTGCCTGTAGTTGAAGAAGAACCTCTCCCACAGTCTCAGGACACTTTGACCCTCAGTTAGAGGGAGATGTGACCTTGCTGGAGGAAGCATGCACTGGGGATGACCTTTGAGAATTAGAAAGATCCACGTTGCCCTCAATCTGCTCTCTCTGCTTCCTGTTGATGATTGAAAGGTGTGAGCCTTCAGCTTCCCCGACAGCTACCAAGTCACTACTCTACCATCATAGATAGTTACCCTCCTGAACTACAAACCTAATTAAACTCTTTCTTCTACATTGCCTTGCTCACAGTGTTATGTCACAGCAAAAGTACTTAATAAAGAAGTTGGCTCCAAAGAATGGTGTGTTGCTATAGCAACCTGATCATGTTGGATTTGGTGGACCTTAGAGGACTTTGGAACTTCAGACTAGAAAAGCCATTGAATGCTGTTAACGGACTATCTTAAGTAGGAACCTGGAATACAATACCAGGAGTAAAGGGATTGCAGGCATCCTGTTCAAGATGTTTCAGAGGGAAGCAAGAACTTTAACAGCAATGTGGACAGAGATTCTTGTGATATTTTACAAAGAATGTGGCTGCTTTCTGCTTTTGTCCTAAGAACTTTCCTGAAGCCACATTTCAAATCAGAGACTAATTTCTTTGGCAAAGAAGACTTCAACACAGCCTAGTATTGACTCTGTCAAGTGGTTATTAGCAACTGCTCTTACACAGGTCTACAATGCAAAAGAACAAATTGGGAAGAAAGAAATACAGGAAGTTTGGAGAAAAAGGAACACGGATCTTCACTGCTGCAGTGAAGGTTTGTGCTGAGAGACACAAAAAAATTAAAGAGCTTTCATTGCACCCACCCACATAGGCTTCCTATTTGAGAGTGGAAAGGGTCTACGGAATTTTCTGCTCCTAGAAAAGAACAATGAACAAAAGCAACCAAAACTGTGATTCAAGAAGCCAGGGTCCTGCCCAAGCTGGCAGCTGAGCTTGGCAGTGTCTTCCACGTGGCAATGGCTTTAGAGTAATGAAGGCCATCATGAGTAAAGGAGTCATGGAACCTTCTTCCACGATTCCAGAGAGCCACGGAGGCAAGGCCACACGTGACAGGAAAGTTCTTCTACGAAGAACGTGATATGCCATTGCATGAAACTATGGAAGCGAACCCTGGATTACAGTAGAGCTTCTAAGACATGGGAGAAGCCAGACTCATGGGCTGTCTGCCAAGGACAGCTCATGACAGGGAGTGGAGATCTCTGTACAGCCCAGGAAAGATAAGCCTATTGCAGGCATCCAATTTGGAAGACAGATCCTCTAAGTCCTTTGACACCAGTCATGGAACGGAGGCATTTGATGCATGCCCTTCTGGGTTTGGCTCTTGCTGTGGTCCAACCTTTCCTCCCTATGCCACATTCCTTCCTTTTGGAATTACAAAGTATACTCTGTGCCATTTTATGTTGGAAACACGTAATTTGCTTTCTGATTTTACAGGGGTTACAATTAAGAGATTGACATGAATCTCAGAAGAGCCTTGAAGCTTTTAAAGTGCTAGGACTGGCAGACTATGGGAACTTTTGGAGTTGGACTAAATGCCTTTTGTGTTACAATACGGCCACAAGCATTTGAGGGCTGTGAAGTGGAATATGTCTCCCATAGTCTTGGGCATTTGAAGACGTGGTCCCCATTTGGTGGCACAGTTTGGGAGTTGTTGCCATGCTGGAAGAAGTGTGTTATTACATTCTGTGCTATGAGGGTCCTCTGATGAGGGCTGAGGTCAGCACAACACAATCTATGGGCATAAAAATAAATATTTAAAAGTCAGTTTGACAACATGATCCTTTACCAAAATAACCATAGGTTTCCTCCAGGTTGTATGACCACTGTAAGCATGGCTTTGACTGATTACAGCACTAGAAATAATTCCTTTCCCTCTGTGGGACAGGCCTCAAATCCAATCATGAGTGGAGTGGTTATCCCCATAAATAGTCTTGCCATCCAAGAAGTGGGCACATCTTGCCTGGCATGTTTGTATTGTAGCAGAAGAGTCCAGAGATGGATCGACCACTGATGTCTTTTCTCCCCCATCAGCATGCATGAGAAGTGTATATGAAAATGATATATAGAAACTTATGATACCACAACTCAAAATATAAAATATAGTAAGACCGGATAGCTAAATATCCATGGTAAGAAAGGAGGATGAGGGAGTGCTGGAGATTTATAGTTTAGGTGGGGGATGTGGGCAGGGTGAGAGAGAGGAAGGATAAGGAGTGGGTTAAGAAAACCTAAGGACTCAGGGAGAAGCCTTCTGAAACCCAGTACGTCTTCTTTAAAGATCATTAATTAGTATCATTATTTTACCTTATTAATTTTAAGCTAATTAATAGATGTAATTTTACAAAGGAATTTGAATGAGTGTCCACATGGGTGGGCAGTCATGCTCCCAGAGGCATGAGCTAGTAACCTCAGTGCCAGGAACTGGACATATCCTTATGGTCATTGGTCAGTAAGGCCCTAGAGGCTCCCAAATGACACAGGCCTATGCTCTTGGTTACCGTCAGAAGCAGAGAGCAAGACCTTATTGCTGAGACATCATACCCTTGGTTGCAGGACACAGAGAAATCAGTCTTGAACTACCCAGGAAACTTTCACACCCCACACACCCCATCCCCGCTAGCTTCCATTGTGTAGGAAGAGTCATAAAGATTCTTAAAGAAGAATTCCTGAAGTTCACGGGGCCTAATTCCCTGTTCTTCCTGGATTCCATTGAGCCCTTTCTCTGCTTTTTCCACAACCTCTGTGCCTTTGCACTTTGATTCATTTCAAACATATACATTATAAATAATTCATTTCCATGATATATAATATCTATCATCTGTTTATCACTTGTCATCATCTGTCTGTCTGTTTAAACAATCACAAGCACCAGAGAGATTTTAATAGACCATGTTCACAGATCTCTGACCATTTTTCTGATGTGTTGAGTGTCCTCCACTGCCCCTCATTTAAACTGTTCCTTCCTCTGATGCAGGCAGAAACATTGTGGTCAGGCCCAGCCCCACCCTCCCGCTTCTTGTTTTTGCTTCCTAGGCCTCTAAGCCTCTTCCTGTGCACAGCTCCCTTCCCCAACGTGGCAGCTTTGAGCCTCCTCCATCCCCCAACTCTGTGTGTGTGTGTGTGTGTGTGTGTGTGTGTGTGTGTGCTATCAAAGGAAAACATACGTTGACTGCAAAAATGCACATGCGACAAAAGTACTTTAATTCAACAAGGGTTTGAAAATTATAAAATGGCAAATTGTGAAGTGTTAACTGTCTGAATTGATCTATGAATTTAGGACTAGTCTAATAAAAATATTGAGTAGTTTTAATGCCATTTTCTTGTTGTTGTTGTTGTTGTTGATTAGGATCTTACCTTGCTTTGCTTTTTTTTTGTTTTTTACAGTCGTTCAGATTGTGTTTAATTAAATCTTGCAACACCTGTTCGTCTCACAGCTTAAATAAATGTTCTTCCTTCCTTTATGAACCTCTACACATGTCAAATACTGATGGTGCCCTGAGCAACAACAGACCCTTTATTTAAATGAAATCATACACTCATACAACTAATTCTGGAGGGTCACTGATGTGGAAGTGATCTATTCCTAAGAGCCATGTTAATTAAATAAATAGATGGGTGCTTGAAAAATACTAGTTCAGGGGCGTCAGAGACAGCTCATTAATTAAGAGCTCATGTGGCTTTTACAGAAGACCTGAGTTGTCCCCATGTAGAGGAGCTCACAATTGCCTGTCCGACAGCTCCACGGGATGTGTCCTAGTCGGAGTTACTATTGCTGTGATGAAACACCATGACCAAAATCAGTCAGGAAGGAAAGGGTTTGTTTGGCTTACACTTTCATGTCATTGCTCAATACTGAAGGAAGTCAGGACAGGAACTCCAATATGGCAGAAACCCAGAGGCAGGAGCTGATGAGGATCATGAAGGGGTGCTGCTTACTGGCATGCTTTTCTTGACTTGTTCAGCTTGCTCTCAGAACCACCAGCTCAGGAGTAGCACCACCCACAAAGTCCCCCCCAGATTAATCACTAAGGAAATCCCTCATAGGCTTCTCTACAGCCCCATCTTGTAGAGGCATTTTCCAAACTAAACCTCCCTCCTCAACAATGACTCTAACTTGTTTCAAGTTGACATAAAGTAGGCAGCACAGGGTATGATGCCATCTTCTGGCCACCACGGGTACCTGCATTTGTGTGTGCATGCACACACAAATACACACACATAACTAACAATAATAAAAATTTTTAAATGTTTATGAAAAATACTATCTCAGAAATTACAATGCTATTAGACTTTGGGAAGGACACTTGAAGGATAATTAAACGAAAAATATCAAAAAAGGAGAAAATTAAACTACTTCTAAAGATGAAAGATAACAGGCTACAAAAATGAGGTCGGGCCTCCATGTGGTCTCAGAGCAACTCTTGTTCTTCCTGGAGGGCCTGCAGATCCCCGGGGAGAACCTGACACATCTTGTACTCCATGACCTAGGGATGAAGAGCTGGGATGAAGGTCCACCAGGGAAGGCTAGAACTTGTAATTTAATGAGGAAGTGTCTAGTTCTATTTCAATCAAGTGAAAAATACTATCAAAAGAGAGTGGTCATGTTCCAATGTCATGTTCCCCATGAGATACTTGCAAAGGAGACCATCAGACCAGCCAAAAATGAAGGAAAGATGACATCATCCCCAGCGTCTGCAAAACCACAAAGATGGAGAGACAACAGAAGGCTGGCAAGCTGCTTTAGAATAACAGAGTTGAGACACATAGCGGTGATCAAATGCTACAGGGCAGTCTGGGTTCTTTCCTGGGTCCAGGATTGAAGAGTTATAAAAGAAAGCTTTGGAAAATTAACAGAATTTGGATACAAGCAGTGGATTATGTAAGGATAGCATCAAGGGCAAATTCCAATTTTGATAACTGTACTATAGTCAGATAATTTCACACTGGTCAGAGCTCAGAGGCAGGGGACTGATGGCTTTGATTTATGGCAACTGAACTTAGTGAAGTTCCTCAGCCATAGTCTCTTACTGCTGCTGAGACCAAGATCTATCTAATGTAGGTTCCCTGTCAGTTTGTGGTCATACACTTTTCTTCATGAGAGCACAGAGTATTCAAAACTTGAGGAACACCACTCCCAGACTTTTGGTTTGCTTCTAGAGTTTTCTTCTGGTTCTGGGATATGGAGACAATGCAGGTAACTTTAATGTACGGACTCCTTCTCCAGTCAGGTCTTCAGACCTCTTGACTTCATCTTCTCTCTCCTTTCAGCTGCTCTAAAGGCCCAGAGACTGAAAACCTGGGTTTTGAACCCAGTCTAACTGGTTTCTGTGAGAAGCTCTGTCTAAATTATTACACACTGGATGGCTCAAAGCAACTTTATTCTCCTCTGGTTCTGGAAGTTGAAAGTCTAAATAGCAAGGTGCTGTCATGAGCTGGGAACCTTTGAAGGTTCCAGGGAACTCTTCTGTTCCCTGTTCACTCATTAGCCACGTGTTCTGACTTCCCCTCCACCCTCACATGGCACTTCTCTGAATCACTCTACGTTCTTGACTCTTTAAGGGACCGTTTGTTAGACTTCAAATCTATCATAACCCAGCACGTTCTCATTTAGATGCTTAACTAATTTCATCTGCAAAGTCTTACTTGTGGATAGATTCCAGGTGGGTGTGCATGGGATGAGTGGGACCTGATGATTCAGGTTATATATAGAGGAAGAAAGTATACAAATAATGTTGCACCCCCTCCAGTGTGCTCTACCAGGAGGGTCCCACTTTATGTCAACTCTCGTAACCCTATAAAAACAGAATTCACTACCGTCTTCCTCGTTAATGTAGTGTGCTTCTGTTTGCTTAAAAAGAGGACTCTTGATGTGTGTAGTCACACGGACCCCACAAACCAGACTTGCAGCTTCCTCAAGAAGAAAACCTTGCTGGCAAAGAACTTCTCTGAAGCGTGTACTAGGTGTCACTGGCTCTGTCCTCACGGAGTCTCCTGGCTTATGTGAAATCCTTCAGCGTTCTCTCTCCTCTCCTTGATCCTAGATTTTACAGCACCACAGAGCTCACTCTTTCCACCCATTTCTTAGGATTTCCTTCTCTGTCTCCTCTTGCACTTCCTTCTTTATTCCACAAGCTACAGAGAGAGTCAAACCTCCCCCATACTCCACCATGTTTCGAGGACCCAGGCTTGCTAACGATGCTGTACATGACAGGTGGATTCTACAGGGTGCTGACTGCCAAGGGAAAGGTATAGTCCCAGAGGCTGTTGAGGTGTCTGCCTGCTTGAAGGACCCTGGGGTCTGGTCACGTGACTCAGAACTGCTGTATTTTCCTGTTTATCTTAGTCCTGGTGATTTTGGCTCTAAGATAAAGAAAAGTTAATTGGGTTGCATATTTAATCAACTGAAAAAATCCAGACTGTATATTTTGAGTCCTGATCAATTAGAACTCCTCGCCTAAAGGATCCACATTAATGATTTCCTTCAGGTTCAGGTTGTGAAGAAACTGTCTGGCATTCTTGGTACAACTTTGCAATGGCCAGGAAACAGCACGGATAATAGGGACTGACAGGCCCCTCCCTGCCTCATGCCTGGTCTCTGGAGAGCAGTGTGATGTCTGAGGGAGAGAGTGGAGAGGATGTTGCAGGACTATCAATGCCCATGAGGAAACCTCCTGCAGCTCTGGTTCACAGCTGGGCTCACATATACCCAGTGTGGGCACAGGCAGTACCAACGTGTTCCCATTCTGGTTTAAGATCTTGCTTTTGAAAGGGTAAAAAAGGAAACATCAGGATTTGATCTTTATGGGAAACAAAACCAACTGAAATCCTGCCCAAAGAGTTTTTATTATCTGTATGTGTGTATGTTCTTTGTTTGTTTGTTTTTAACTTTCCACCTGCTTGTCTCTCTCTCTCTGTTTTCTTTTCTTTTTCTCCATGTATCTGTTTAAAAGGCAGGTTATGAAACAAAACAGGGAAGCATGGTGTGTGAATTTCTTAGATATAAGAACAAGGCATCTCCTATCCATCTCTACTGACACCTGCTAGCATCATGGCACTGGGAGACCCCCACACACACTACACACACACATACACACACACACACTCATACATACACTCGCACACACACACACTCACACACACACACTCACACACACACACTCATTACATACACTCACACACACACTCACACACACACTCATACATACACACACACACACTCACACACACACTCATACATACACTCACACACACACACACTCACACACACTCATACATACACACTCATACACACACTCACACACACACACACTCACACACACACTCACACACACACACTCACACATACACTCATACATACACTCACACACACTCATACATACACTCATACACACACTCACACACACTCACACACACACTCATACATACACTCATACACACACTCACACACACACTCACACACACACTCATACATACACTCACACACACACTCACACACACACTCACACACACACTCATACATACACTCATACACACACTCATACACACACACTCACACACACTCATACATACACTCACACACACTCATACATACACTCACACACACACACACTCACACACACACTCATACATACACTCACCCACACTCATACACACTCCACACACTCCACGCACTCACACATACACTCACACTCCACACTCACACACACACACAGACACACTCGCGACCCTCATTTGTTCACCTATGATGACAACTTGGAAACCAAGTTCAAAAGATGGAAGAAATGGCATGCATCAGGACCCCGGATGCAGCCAGTGCTAAGGGTACAGGAACTCTCCAGTCCAGCCTGTTACCTGATCCAGCCACACTGGCATGGAGAAAGTCACCCTGGTACACACAGCCAGGCTGATTCCTGCTCACCATATCTTCTGGAAACCCCACCTCCCTTCTTGTAAAAGGGGGCATTGTCCACCTCTGCCATCCTATCATTCCAAAGAAATCTTGAGAGCAGTTGCCCTCAGAGCCTTTGAGAGAGAGAAGCCATGGAGCACAGCCTGCCAAGGAGTGCTAAAGAGTACCTATAGGAAGGCTGTTTACAGTTAGCAGGATCCTTAATAGCAAGGAGGTAAACAGCGCCCCGGCCTGAAGTGCACAGCATTATTTCACCACAAGCTGAGAGCCCGCAGCTCAGGATCTGCATGAGGCAACATCTGAAATACCTTTTCCCTTAATCCCCAACATCTGAGAACAAACGCTCTTAAGGAAAGTCTCAAGAGGAAGTTACAAAAGAATTTGTTTTTCCAGTTCCTTTTAACAGTGTTCCTAAAATAGGGGGCCATTCCTTCCATGCAGCACTTCAGTCAAATATGCAGTCAGTATGGCCACAGTACTTCTTCCAGAAAGTTCCCCGGACATGCACCTAGCATAACGAGTGGGTACCAGAGCATCGAGGTTCCAATTTTCTGATACCCTTGACTCTTTGAGTACGCTCACATTTTAAGCTCTGCCAAGAGAGACACACCCTTGAACTAGGTAGTAGTACAATCCTACAACACAAATTGCTGAAGGGGGATCAAATGCATTTTGCTATTTTGAAAGGCCAGAGCAAATATTTCCGAGATCTTCTCCCAAAGCTCTTGGAACAAGTATCAGTTAGTCTCTTTGAGGAAAGAGTCACGTATACACGACATGCTCTGAGTCAGGAGGCATCTGCTGGGAATGGTGTAAGGAGCCTTTGAGAACCAGAGCTGGGGTATCCTAAGTAGACCTGAGGATGGGAGATGGTTCCTTCTTCTCGAGAGCCATGCTGAATCCCATGAGCTGCCTATGGTATTAGCAGGGGCTTCTAACTAGGTAGAAACCAATATCCAGATGCAAATAAGTAAATAGGAAACTGCATAGGAAAATTAGCAAAGAAGTATTGATTTTTCTGAATATAGATGTAATACACATGTTCTTTGCAGACAGTGAAAAAAAAATCACTCAGCTATGCCACCTCTTAACCAGCCTCTGATGGATGCTTCCTTTCCCATAAAATTACGTCTCTGTCTTTTGGGGTTAGGGTTAGGGTTAGGGTTAGGGTTAGGGTTAGGGTTAGGGTTAGGGTTAGGGTTAGGGTTAGGGTTAGGGTTAGGGTTAGGGTTAGGGTTAGGTTAGGGTTAGGGTTAGGGTTAGGGTTAGGTTAGGGTTAGGGTTCTATTTTATGAGTGTGACTTGTGTGTGTGTGTGTGTGTGTGTGTGTGTGTGTGTGTGTGTGTGTTTGTGTGTGTCTGTGTGTCTGTGTGTTTGTGTACTTCATATATGCAGGTACCTTGAAAGCCAGAATACGGTATTGTATACACTAGAACTAAATTTACAGGCCATTGTGTGCTGCCCAATGTGTGTGTTTGGACCTTGGAAGAGTAGCAGGTAGTCTTTACTGTTGAGCCATTTCTTTACCTACCTAATTGTGTTTTATATCGGTTTACTGTTTAATTTCTTTGACATCTAGAGTCTAACCTCCAGCACTTACTTGACTTTTGCAATCAGGCTGAGGGTGCTGCTCAGCAATAAAGACTTGCCTGCCACCCATGAGGTTCTAAGCTTCACTCCCAGGACCTCAAAAACATTAACATCAAAATAGTTTTAACATTTTTCAGTCTACTCAGAGTATATCTGCATATTTAAGTAGAAATTATGGGGCATGTAGAGGTTGGAGAGATGGCTTAACTATCAAAAACACTTGCTGTTCTTTCAGAGGGTCCAGGTTCAGCTCCTGGCACCCACAGGACAGCTCACAATCATATATAATTCATAGGGAGTCCTCTTCTGGTCTCCTCAGGCACTAGGCATCTACATAGTACACAGACATAGAAACAGGCAAAACATCCATACGCGTGAAATAAAAATGAACACATCTTAAAATACGTATATATAAGTGTAAAATATCGGTAGATAAATATAGTTTACATAGATACAAAACAGACCCAACAGTACATAAAGGACATCAAAGTAGACTATGCTTATTTCTTCAGAATGAAAGCTGGTACTTCCTGCTGTCTTTGAAGATTTACTTTTGTACCATTTAGACAGCTTTACTCAACACATGTCTAAGAATCCCTTTACCGAATTGAAATAGTGTGCTTAAAATACTCACCATGGCTGGAAACAATGTCCTCTTTCCCCATCCTACACATGCAGAAGAACAGCAGCTATTTAGGGATTGTCAAATGCAATCTCAGGGAGTGGAAGAAACTCTCCAATACTGGCATCATTCTCACAAGACCCCTCTTCAATCCACAACCATCGATTTCCAGGAAAAGAAAACTCATGGGGCTCGATTTTCTCATTTCAAAATTCCATCTCTTAAATCCCACACACAGCTTCGCATCTTGACGGCCTGTGAGGACAGGAGTCATGGCAAAGGGAGGCAGAGGCTGGGAATAGCCCTCGGTGCTTGTTTTCTGCATTGCTCTCGTTTGCTGCCAGAAAAGGCACATCTGAAATAAAGCTGTGCTTTCTCCCAGCACAGCTTCGCCAATGGAAACAAATATATCAATATTTCATCTCACACAGTACACAGTGTCAAAGCTCTCTGTGTACCACTTGGCCCCGATTCACAGTCACCACTGTCTGGTACCAGCACATGCATTTGGTCATCAGAAATACCTAGGGACAGAGAGTAGAGACAACTTTCTGACCCAGGAGGAATGTGCCCAGCCTGGCTAAGGAGCTATTTAAAGAGATGTCTCTGCCACCTGACTCACCAAAGTCTAACATTCCAGCTAGTTCTTCATCAGTTTGTCTTTAGCTCACAGCAACAGTATTGTTGCCCCAATAAAGTATCACCAAGGTAAGGTCATGTGTCTCAAGCTGTCGTTTTCAACAGTATCTTGTCAAAGTTGCCCATGACAGTGCCCTGCAGGAAGGAAAAAGAAGTACATATAAATAGAGTGGGTCATTTGAGACTTCTAAGCCCAACCTTCAAGAGCCTGAGTCTAAAGGTCTGAGAGAAAATCTCACAAACTTCTAGGGATTTTTATGGATTTGGCACATGAGAACCTGCACTCTACCATGATGTCAGATGGATCATCACTGGGAGCAGATGAGATACTCACTAATGGTCTCAAGTGGGTCCTGCTGGGTAGTAGAAATTCCATTTTTCCTCTAGTGTCCTACTGAACGCTTTCTCAGAGATGGTATAGTGACCCCACTGGATAAGCACACGGTGAAAGGGAACACCCAGGAGCCCTGTCAACTCTGTATCCAGGAAGGGGGTTATGTGACTGATTGGTTGTCCTGTCAGTATTGCACATAGCTTCCTCTACAGCTGGAGATTCAAAGCAATGACAGACGCTCCAGTGGATTTCCAAGGCAATGGAAGGATGGTCCAACGTATGCCGTTTCTCCCCCACAGCAGTCTGGATGGAGCTATTTCTAACAGTAGGTGGACACTGTCATCAGCCACAGAAGACAGAACCCCTAGGGTTCACTTCCTGGGACCACTGTGAGCCAGGTTGGAGCCCTCGATGACAGACATATGTGATCTGACAGTTCTGTGGGCTAGGATTCCAAGATGGCAGCAGGGGTGAGGGGCTGTTCTTATACACCCTGCTCCTCACCTGGCTCTTGTCAGCTCTGGGTGTTGTTTGGCATCTGTCTTATATCTTCACATCTTCTCCATGGGTCCTGTTCATTTCTGTCTAGATCTCTGCTATTTGTAAAGACAGGTCATGCTGGATTTGAGCTAAAAGCTGCTCATTTTCAGTGTGTTTCTATGAACTGTGGGTTATGACTTTATCACCTCATGGGGACACAGTTCAGACCATGCTGCCGCCCCCGGTGACCACCTGGATTGGTCACAGCTCTGTCACTCTGTGTTGGTTCTAACCCTGTTGCTCCTCTTTGTTTTCCAGTCCCTGAGTCTGGAGGAACATTTAGACTTGCCTCTAGATCTGGCTGAACAGGTGAAACTTTGAACATTGAATATCACGTCCAGAAATCAACCTGAGCATGTTCTTTCCAGCCTGCCACCAGCACCACTATCCTGATGGACCTCCCTGGACACTTCCAGGCCCTGAGTCTCCTGGTAGCCTGTGGAGGTGGAGTTTCTCACAGTCTCCATGGATGGATACGTGGGCAGGTTTGGGCAGAAAGGGCTAATTTATGAGAGATTAGGCTTAGAAACCTCATACCCAAGTCTGGACTTACTGTTGTTGGCCAAACATTGGGAAACCCTGCACCACATCAGTGGGTTAGGTGTGGGCTTCAGGGGTCACAGTGAAATCTGATGCTATCTCCACTGGAAACACCCAGGCTTTACTGGGAAAGATCCATTCTTGGGAACAACCAAATATCCATTTGTTATACTTGTTTCCAGTTATACACAAACACTCTAATTCTTTGGCTCATTTGGATTTTCTATTTATGGTAATTATTTTGTTTATGAGTGTATTATCTATGGTTGCATAAAAAATTACCCAAAACACAAAGGTTTATTATTTCGCTAGTGTGTAGTATGAATTTTGGTTTCTTTTAAAACATAATAGAAGTATTATAAGAATATGTTTTCATTTTAATCCCAGTTGTGGGATATGGGGCTGCTACAAACTGTCCCCAGGAGCTGACCATGATTTGTCTTTTGCTGTAGCAGAGGCATGGTTTTGCCAGCTGCAGATGGTTTCTGCAATCATGTGATGTTTGAAATTGTAGGGACTCTTCAGAGCTATAGAAGTGCTAGGGCCCCAAGAGATGTGGTGGGTTGTTGGGTGGTTGCTGTTGACCCCAGTTTGTTAAGTAGCTGCAAAGAAAAAACAATAAGAAGAAATTAGATATCCTGACAGCAAAGGTCAAACTCGCCCCAAGGAACTAGATGTCCCTACTCAGCAGGAAGTAGTCTGGAGATAACATCACCCCCTTCCCCTCTACCCTTTTCCCTCTCCTATTTAGTGTTAGGGGCTTGACAGGGTAGAAGGGGATTGGAGAAGGGTGAGAGTAAAAAGAACCCACAAAGTAGCAAGTGCTGGCTACACTCGTGCCATGGTGAGGAGGCCTGCAGCTCAGGAGCTTACTCTATCTCAAGCCTTCCAGAGTTTCGGTTAAGCATTGGCCAGGATTGCGGACATCTGTCAGCTGGGTGTAGGGAAGAAAGTTCAGCTCCTCACGTATGGACTGCTCCCTGGGGCTGTTTGCTTGTCCTGTCAGGATTGCACATAGCTTCCTCCACAGCTGGTGATACAAAGCAATGAAGGATGGCCCAATGTATTTCCATCCCAGCCTTGGAAGCTAAGCTCTATTCTTTCTAGAAATAACTGGACTCGAGATAAGGAGACAGGAGCAGACAACTGGTAACTGCTGGAGTGTGATTGTTATCACGTTATAAAAACCAAATGGTTCTAAGTAAAACGTTACCAAGTTTTCAGAAAACGGGCACCTCTCTACGGTTTTACCAGGAAAGAGAGAAAATAGGAACAATGCCTCAGTCCATGAAGCTAGTAAAGGACCTATCCTACAAAAGCAAGGACCATAAAACGGGCCCAAGGCTTCAGGAAAACTGCCCCACCCATGTACTTTTAGAAAACCACCAACCCCCATCACAGGTCTGGAGCCCAGAGACTGCAAAACAGGCCACCTAATGAATCTCACCAGCACTGCATCTTCTGAGCCTGAATAAAAACTCATCTCCAGATCCTGTACAGCGTGTTCTCCTGTACACTTGGATATGGAGCCCAGCCACAGCGTCTGTGGAGGTCTGTCTCTCAGGCCAGTAGAGGATTGCTCTAGTTCTTCTGAGGATGAACTGAATCTATTCTTTTATTCTCCTCTGCTGACTTCTAACATTTGATGCCAAACTTGGAAAGAGATTTCCAGTGTGTCCAGCTGGACCTGGCCCCTTCCTTAACCAGTTTTCTTTCTTCCTTCCTTCCTTCCTTCCTTCCTTCATTTATTTATCTATATATCTATCTATCTATCTATCTATCTATTTATTTATTTATTTATTTATTATTTCACTTATTCACTTTACATCCTGCTCACTGTCCCCCTCCCAGTCAGCCCCTCCCACAATACTTTCCCCCTCTCCTTCCCCTTCTCCTCTGAGCGGGTGGAGACCCACCCTGGGTATCTCCCCATCCTAGTGCTTCAAGTCTCTGGAAGCAGACATCCTTTTTTTTTTTTTTTTTTTTACAGCTATAACAATCTAATTCTCACTCTAGCGGGGATTAAGCTTGGCTACAAAGTCAGAGAAACTTAAAATATGTGCTATTTCAGCAGAGCCAATTCAGTGAAGCAAAGAGCTCAGATTGGAAGACCTGGAAACCTGGCTATATGTGTAGATGTCTGGTAGGTTGTAAAGCAAATGGCATCTTGAATTGGCGATAAAAGGATAAAGTGCTCAATAAATGCTCTAAAAACATTTCATTTTCCAAGTGGAAAAAAGTAAATGTCGATTTCCTGCTACATACCATCGAATATAAATTCCAGAGGGATTAGACTTAAATTAAAACCCATTTTAGAGTATTAAAGGGACCTGTAGAATAATTTACACATGAGATTGGGATAGAACAAATGTTTAAACCAAAATATAAAATTATAAAGTATAAAAGAATCTATGACAAGGCAGTTATACATGGAAGAGTGTCCTGTGAGAGCAAAGATGATAGAAAATTCCAGTAACCACTAATGGCAGAGGTGTTTGCAGAGTGGAGTAGGAACGGCTAAGATATCTAGAAGCATCCCAGGTTACCACAAATCTACTAAAAGAACACACCAAATAGAACACTCAGAGAGCAGCTACCAACACATCTTAGAAGCAACCTGAAATCCAAGCAGCAGAAAAATACTATTTTAGCCTTGTTCTAGAAATCTCCAAGTAACAATTCTATTGGATTGTCCTTGTAAACCATCGAGCTTACTTTTTCAATATTCAGTATTCAGTTCTGTATTTGGAATATTAACAGAGATGTGCAAACACTGATCATTACAGAATATTTTACCGTTATCCCACCGAACATCTATACCCACTGACAGCCTCTCTCCACCCCTCCCTGCACCTCCCATGGAACCTCAAATCAACTTCTGCTTCTGTGAATTGTGCTTGTGGTGAACATTTCATATAATGGCACCATTGCAGCACAAGGACTTTTGTGGCAGGCTTTCAGGTCTTAAAATTTGTCCATATTGTGAGGTGTATCTGTACTTTGTTGCCTTTTAGGACTGAATAATATTCCATTGTTTTGACCTACCTTTAAATATCTATCCAATCATGAGTAGGTGTTTCACCACTGACAGAAAAAAAAAACAAAAACAAAACTCCTATGAACATGCACAGAACAAGCTGTTGAAATAACATGTGTGTTTATTTCTTTAGAGTACTCAACTGAAGTTGGTGGTATTTACCGAAGTAGCTCCAGCATTTTAAGGTCCCACCAATTTCCCCAAAAGTCCACCATCACTTGTTGGCGCCTGACTTTTGGTAACAGTCATTCCACAAGGCAAGTGGGTTCATACCGCAGTTTGGGTTCCAGTTTTCTTAGTAAGGAGCGTTGTGCTGGGTTGATCGACCACGTGTGTGTCTTCTTGGGAGAAATGTCTGTTCAAATTCTTAATTTTAAAAATTGCGCTATATATGTTGAACAGAAAGGATTCTCTCTATATTCTGGAATGAAAATCAGCATCTCTGAGATGTACGCAAGGAAATAATTGAGATATTAATGTTTCCTCGTACCCACAGGGTGAAAGGCATGTATCTGGGAGGTACATGGGGTGGCTCACTCGAGGCCTGTCTGCTGTGTGTGCTGATCACTCTTCATACCCAGGTCAGGAGCGGAGCCCCGTGGTCCCCCTTTCTGTTAGTAGTTCCTTCTGTCCGTCTTCTCCATCTTGCTGATCACTCTTCATACCCAGGTCAGGAGCGGAGCCCCGTGGTCCCCCTTTCTGTTAGTAGTTCCTTCTGTCCGTCTTCTCCATCTTGCTGATCACTCTCCATACCCAGGTCAGGATCGGAGCCCTGTGGTCCCCTTCTGTTAGTAGTTCCTTCTGTCTGTCTCCTCCATCTTCTTCTCACCACACTCACTCTTATTTATAACACCTTTCCTCCATAAATTTTATCATAATTTACAGTTTTCATATCTTGTTTAAACATCAGTTTATATCCTCATGAAAAGTGTTACTGGTTCTATATATTGTCCCTTTCGGCTTCAAATTCCACTTCACACATTTCCTTTTTAAAGACTTATTTATTTATATGCATGTATGTATTTGTCTATGTGTCTTGTGTACCCAAGTCTGTGTCCACAGAGGGCAGAAGAGAGTCTGGACCTCCTCATTTAGTATATTTTTCAGTTCCACCCATTTCTCCTGTTTCATTTTTCTTTATGATTGCATAAAATTCCATTGTGTGTCACATGTTCATCACATGTTCATCACATGTTCATCGCGTGTCATCACATGTTCATCACATGTTCATCACATGTTCATCACATGTTCATCACATGTTCATCACATGTTCATCACATGTTCATCTGTTGATGGACCTCTAGACTGATATCCATCTCCTAACTATTGTGAGTAGAGCAGCAATAAACAAGAATGTGCGAGTGTCTCACAGGAGGACATGGAGCTCCTTGGGCATGCTCCAGACATGGTATAGTTGGATCACACGCTAACTCTGTTTCTGGCTTTCGAGAAGCCTCCATGTTTATTTCCATAGTGACGGTACAGGTTTACATCCCCACCAACAACAGATAACCTCTCCCTTTGCACACACCATCATGAACATCTGCTGCCATCTGTTTTCTTGACAGCGACTCTGGTTGGGCTGAGATAGAATCTCGTTGCAGTTTTAATTTGTGTTTCTATGATGGCTAAGGATGGTGAATGCTTTTAAGGATGTTTATCAGCCACTTGTATTGCTTCTTTCGAGAACTTTGTTCAGTTCCATAGCTCCTTTTTAGTGAACTGTTTGTTTTCTTAATATTTAGTTTCCCAAGTCCTTGTGTGGCCTAATCTGCTGTCAGATACACAGCTGGCAAAGATTTTCTCCTATTCTGCAGGTTGTCTAGTCTCTTGATCAGCATTTTCCTTTGCTGCACAGAACCCTTTTAATTCCATGATTTGTTGATTATTGACCTCATTTCCTGGGTGACTAGAGCCTAATTCAGAAAGTCCTTACGTATATCTATGTGTTCAAATGCATTTCCTGTTTTGTTTTGTTTTGTTTTGTTTTGTTTCTGATAGTAGTTTCAGAGTTCTAGGCCTTCTGTGGACATCCTTGATCTATTTGGAATCAGTGCTTGTGGAGTTTGAATGATGAGGATTTAGTTTCATTCTCCTCCGTGTAGACATCTACTTTCCCAGTAGCACTTGCTTCTCCGAAGCCATCTATTTTCCCAGCAGCACTTGCTCCTCTGTGTAGACATCTACTTTCCCAACAGCTCTTGCTCCTCCATGTAGACATTTACTTTCCCAGCAGCACTTGCTTCTCCGAAGTCATCTAGTTTCCCAACAGCACTTGCTCCTCCATGTAAACACCTAGTTTCCCAGCAGCACTTGCTCTTACATGTAAACACACCTAGTTTCCCAGCAGCACTTCCTCCTCCATGTAAACACCTAGTTTCCCAGCAGCACTTGTTCCTCCGTGTAGACCCCTAGTTTCCCAGCAGCACTTGCTGAGGATGTTGTCTTTCATGCAGTGTGCATTTGTCATCTTCATAACAAATCAGGAGGCTGTAGTTGTGTGGCCGTGTATCTAGGTCCTCTATTCTATATCATTGATCCATTTATCTGTTTTTGTACCAGTACAATCCTGTTGTTATCATTATTACTCCATAGTCTATCTTGAAATCAGGTGTTGGTATACTAAAAGTTCTTTTTATTCACTTTCCCTATCCAGTGCTTGCTGTGCCTCCACATAAATATTTGGATTATTATTTTCTATTTCTTTGAAGAATGTTACTGCAATATTGATTGGAATTATAGTGAATACATAGATTTCTTTTGATTACACAGTCATTAATAAAATTGATTCTTCCATTTCATGACTAAGCATCCCCTACTTGACAGTATGACAGCCAAAAATAGCTGGTCCAATTCCCTCCAGTGTTAAGCACTTGCAGAAATTGCTTTTGAGAAGCATGGTATCTAAAATCAATGGTTTAGGGGTCTTGGTTTGAGTAATTCAAGGTTCTCAGCTTACATCGTACATAGATCAACAAATTTACTCAGGCTATGAACACACACACATACACACACGCGCACGCGCGCACACACACACACACACACACACACACACACACACACATGGAGGGAGAGAGAGAGAGAACCGCACATCTATATGTACAAATGCATCCAGAGCTATAATCTCACATGTATACATGTACACTCCCATGTGCACACATGTACACACACACACACACACACACACACACACACACATATGACCTGTATGTAGCTTTAATGAGAAATGTCCCCCATAGTCACAGACAACTGAACACTTGGTGCCCAGTTCAAGGTGCTGTTTGGGAAGGTTTGGGTGGTACAGCTTTTCTTGAGGAGTGCCTCACTGAGGACAGGCTTTGAGATTTCAGCTGCATCCAGTTCACTCTCTACTTAGTGCAGTTTGAGATGTGAGCCTTCAGCGTCCCTCATTGCTGCCTGCACTCTCACCACGGACACTTATCCCTTGGGAGCCATAAGCCAAAATAAATTTCTCCTTAAGTTGCATTTGATTGTGTTGTCCAATTGCAGCCACAGAAAAGCAACCAATGCAGTTGCACACTCACACGTGCACACACAGACTTGGCCGTGAAGTCTTGTGAGCAAACATGCACACACACACTCCAGTGTGTGGGTTTCCCTCCCCTTCTCTCCCTTAGCAGTCTTCGGCACTGGAAATTATAGAGAGACAAGCATGGGCCAATGTGAAAAAGAATCTAGAATTTTTTTTTCAAAATAGATAGGTCTGTGGCTAGGGGCTTTTCATTCTCCTTTTTACACAGCTGAAATCACCTGGGACTTGAGAACCAGCAGGTTCACGCATGTGAGGGCAGAACTGCACGATGGGAAACTCTACATTGGATTGTGTTGGCAGAAGAGGGAAAAATAAACTGAAAACATTTACATGAGGGTTTGATGGATGGGGCAAGCACTGAGTGAGGCAAATACATGCTTAGTCATGCATGGTGTCATGTAGCTGTCATGCATGGTGTCATGCAGCTATCATGTATGGTGTCATGCATGGTGTCATGCAGCTGTCATGTATGCTGTCATGCAGCTGTCATGCATGCTGTCACACAGCTGTCATGCATGCTGTCATGCATGCTTGTCATGCAGCTGTCATGCATGCTTGTCATGCATGCTTGTCCTGCATGAGGGTCCTAGGAGACTTACACATGCTCAGTCATGCAATCTGTCATGCATGCTGTCATGCTGCTGTCATGCATGAGGGTCCTAGGAGGCTTACACACATTCAGTCATGCTGCTATCCTGCATGCTATCCAGCATTCGCTAGGGTCCCTGGAGACTTACACATGCTTAATCATGTTCAGTCATGCATGCTCTAGTGCTACTGTCTTGCATGCTGAACAGAGAAGGTGCAAAGGCAGACTGCAAAGCCTGCCCCACAGAGAGGTGCTCCTGCTCACAGTAAGCATGCCACTCACAGGGACATCCAGTGACAGAAAGAGCATTCTGTGCATTTTGTCACTGAAGGGAAGTTCTTTACTGAGAGATATGCAGCTATCTTAACAGGAAGGGAGTCTGTGACAGCCAGCTTTCCCACTCACTGGAGAGTGGCGCTGAGCTCAGTGTGCTCAAAACAGATTATTTTCTGTTCCTTTGGATCATGGCTTTATGGTTCTGATTGGCTGGTCACAGCTCTTTCTGATGAAAGTGATGCCTGTCCTTTCCTAGTGACTGGTTCCCCGAGCTGCGTCTTCTCATTTGATTCTGGACTTCTCCCTTATGATACAAGTTTCTCCTGGAGCATCAAACTTAGCTAGTGCTTTCTTCTGTTCCTCTTCAACCTTTGAGCCGGAGAGTTCTAGATAAGCCACAGGCCTCAATGCTCCTATCAATCAATGTTTGCATCTTCCAATCAGTGAGCTTCATGAATCACCAAGTTACCAGAATAACTAAACTAACATGAAACATCTGGGTTTGAGTTTCCACAGCAGTCCTCTCTTTGCAGAAGCATTCATGGTATTTATTTGATCACCTAGCCAACTTAGGGGGAAAATGCATTTTAATTTTCTTCTTAAAATACTTCCTACTTAGAAAGACTGCTGTATTAATTGTGTGGAAAGCAAGTTTGATACATCCAACCCTTGGTACCTTTGGAGTACCAGGGCATTCATAGATTCCAAGACACTCGGGTATTATCTATGAAGCAAGACAATGGCGATGCATAGCTTGCAGATAGCCTATATACATAATCATTCCTGAATTACAGACAATACTCAGGACATCACTAATGATATATAAATGGTAATTATCTTGTATTGTTTATGGAAGAGTAACTAAAAACATGCCTACATGCTTAGATTAGACAGAATTTTAAGAGAGAGAGAGAGAGACAGAGAGAGAGACAGAGAGAGACAGAGGCTCCTGGTTATGCCTTGAATGCAACTATATAATAATTAGTTATTGTACTCCAGGGCTCCTGGAAGATCAAAGGAAACACTCCTAAGAAACTTCTTTCTAGGGAGAGGTAACAGTGTAACTAATTGATGGATGTCAGGACTGAGGTCTTCACTAAGTCCTTAAAGACAGTTTCATTGGAATCCCTATTTTGACAGAGCCAGTGAAGCTCTGAAATTACTTCAGCTTCCTCAAACACTGTATTTTCTTAGGGATAGTGAAGGTTGGTGTGAGTGCCCAGTGAGAACCAGAGTAAGTATTCAGTGAGAACCAGTGTGAGCACTCAGTGAGAACCAGTGTGAGTGCCCAGTGAGAACCAGAGTGAGTGCTCAGTGAGAACCAGAGTGAGTGCTCAGTGAGAACCAGAGTGAGTGCTCAGTGAGAACCAGTGTGAGTGCTCAGT
>CM052713.1:79239931-79264779 GCA_028551405.1 Uromys caudimaculatus
CCAGAGTGAGTGCTCAGTGAGAACCAGTGTGAGTGCTCAGTGAGAACCAGAGTGAGTGCTCAGTGAGAACCAGTGTGAGTGCTCAGTGAGAACCAGAGTGAGTGCTCAGTGAGAACCAGAGTGAGTGCTCAGTGAGAACCAGAGTGCGCGCTGAGTGAGAACCAGTGTGAGTGCTCCAGAGGTATTCTTAGGGAGCTCCCTCAGGCCAATATAAGATGCCCAAAGTGCATGCATTTATATTAAAAGATTTGCTACTTCCTGGGGAAACCAAATACCAAGTGATTCTTTTTGCCATTTTTTTTCCTCAGCTTTAAGATTTGCCCAGTATCTTAAGTCAAACAAGTCTAAGAATGGAGCAAACACCAAGCTGGGGACAGAGGTGTTTCATAACTTGTGGATAAGCCAGGCACCTGCCTGCAATACCTGCCAGGCAAGTTGGATATGTCACTAGATTACTTTCTCAGTGCTCAGACCACATCAGGACAGGAGCCCTCACCAAGCAAAACCAGCTTCCCCCTCAGCAGCAGGCAGTAGGGGGAAGAAGCAGCCAGGGCCAGGTATCCCACTCAGGGGCATGCCCTTACTCAGACAGTTCCCCTGGGTTTCACCTCTTAACTTCCCCTACATCTCACTAGCACTACCACAGGGGATTGGAAACAAGCCTTTACACATGGATCCCTGGAAGAAGTTCATCATTCAAATGATAGAACTCTGCTCCTATACTGATCACCACATGGCCATGTCTGCCCACTCCACCCCCAGGAGCCCAAACCGATGGTCAGAGTGGAGATTCCAAAACTGTGAGCCAAACATAAGTCCCTTTCCTTCTTTAGTTCATCATTTCAGGTGATTCATTACAGTGAGACAAAGACGAATAACTTGCTGGCCTTAAATGTTAAGAACATGTCTAGTCACAAAACCAGGACCACTCAGAGTTTAAGCAGCTTTGTTTATCATACAATGAATTTAGCGCTGAAGTATTCAGTGACTGTCTCCATGGTACAAAGCATCCCCTAAAGCCTGCCCTCAGGTGTGTATGCGCCTTATGATCATGACTAGGTCACACCTGGGAAAGATACTGACTTCCACCAAGGAGATACACAATGAACAGTATTCTGTAATATAGTCTGCGTTTGCAGTTATCTCCAACGTCAAGTGGCTGGACAAAACAAGCTTGATATCTGAAGAAGCATACACGCAGTGGTTTGGGGATAGGAGAGTGCGTTATTCCTGTTACACTGATGCAAAGAGACACCGCTAGCCAAGGAAACATAGAAGAGAACATTTATTTGGAGCCTTGCTTGCAGTTTCAAAGTATGGGCTCCTCCCCCTCATGGCAGGGATCGCAGCAGTAGTCAGGCACGCAGGCATGGTGCTGGAGTGGGAGCTGAGAACTTACATCTGATCCACAAGGTGGAGGCAGAGAGAACAAGACTGGGTCTGGTGTGGGCTTTTGAAACCTCAAAGCCCACTCCCAGTGACACAGCTCCTCCAACAAGGCCACGCCTCCTAATCCTTCCCAAAGAGTCCACCAGTTCAGGATCAAGCATTCAAACCTATGAACCCATGAGGACCATTCTTATCCAAATCACCACAGGGAGTAACCCACAGTCTCACCTTGGACCTGGCTGCTCCTTCCTGTCCTCTAGGTCATCCTTGCTATCCTTGTTATCATGGTTGCTGTTGTTCCATATCCCAAGAGACTGGCCAGCCACAGTTAAGAAGACACAGGGCAAGGTCAAAGAGCAGAGAAGACAGGTCCTACTAGCAAACTCATTTAAAGAGGTGGGATGAACTTTCACCCACAATTTGGTCGGTGACTCATGGCACCACACAGGCATCTACCGGGGAAAATCAGGAAATGGTTGCTACTCCATAAGTGAGGTTCCATAGCAAGGCTAAGGCAGATTCTCAGACTGTGGAAAACAGGCAAACAAAAGTAACAAATGGTGTTGTGTTATACTTACCATGGGTAGAGGATGGTCCTAGCACATGAACGGGGTGTGTGAGGTTTGAACTTCTCATCATCTCTGATGGACAGAGACCTGGACTTCCTTATCAGCTTCCTGAATGTGAGGGAAGGAGATGAATGAGTGGAGGATAAAACTGTCAGAGCTGGGGCGATAGCTCAGATGAATAAAGTATCACCATGTGCACATGAAGACCAGAGTTCGATCCCCAGAGCCCATGTAAAAGAGCCAGGTGCAGTGGCACACTTGTAATTCTGGCACTGGAAGCCGATTTGTGGATTGCATGGTCATTCTGTGGTTGACCAGTCGGCCTTCTCCAATCTGCAAGTTCCTGGCTGTGAGAGACCCTGTCTCAGGAAAGCACAGGGGACAGCACCCTGAGAAGCAACATCTAAAGCTGACTTATAGCACGCACATGCACACATACACGCACCCACTCCTTCACACACATGTGAATATGCACAGACATGTATACACTCATACAAAACTGTCTGGGATCCATATGGAATTTGGCTCTTAAGTGCCCGCCGAATGTCACAGGCTTGGTCTCTGACTGCTGGTACTACTGGGGACCAGGGAACTTTATGGGGTGAGAAGTGCGTGAGTGGGGTATTCCTTTGCAGGATGTATTTCATCTGAGCTGACCTTATTTTGCTTGCCTGTGCACTAGGAGTGAGTAGCAGCTTCAGCTCCACACTTGCTGTCAGACTGTATTATCTCCCCACAGACTCTGCAACAGTGGAGCCAAGCAACCATGGTCAGAAACCTCTGAAACTGGGCACAAATGAAGCTTTCCACTTTTGATCATTTACCTCGGGCGTTTTCTTGCAGCAGTGGGAAGTAACTGATGTGACTGGTGTCGATGGTCCTTTCAGGCAGCTCACGGACAGAACGCAGGGTTTCAGCTGTCCCAGAGGAGGACCATCAGTGCAACAGAGATGCAGGCAGAGGTGAGCCAAGGGAGCATGGCAGGCTCACCAGCCCAGCATCAGGACCTTCCTGTAAAGAGAAGCATACACATGTAGGCATCTTGACATTTACTTAAAATGCCGCTTCCTTTGGTGACCTGCAAAGACAAAATATTTGCCATTAAAAAAATAGCCTAGGGGCTTTGGGCATATGGCTCAGTAGGGAAAGTGCTCACTATGCAGGTGTAAAGATTTGAGTTTGATCCCCAGAACCCATAAAAGAAGTGGAGCATAGTAGTATGTTTGTGATTCTAGTACTGGGGAAGTAGAGACAGACAGACAGAACCCTAGGGCTCACTGGTCAGTTAGCCTAGCCTAGTCACCAAGGTCCCGGTAAAAGTGAAGGAAAATATCTTTATAAAGGTAGATGGTATTCCAACCAATGACACTCAAAGTTGACCTCTGGCTTCCTCTTGCATGTGCACACATGGGTGCACCCAAACACTCTGGCCTGCCCTGCTCTCTTCTCTCTCTCTCTCTCTCTCTCTCTCTCTCTCTCTCTCTCTCTCTCTCACACACACACACACACACACACACACACACACATTCACACATGCAAGAAGGAGGTAGACAGAGAAACAGAGAAACAAACAGTATGAGAGAGAGGGAGACAGACAGACAGACAGACAGTGTCTGACTCTGGCTTCCAGGCTGGAAGACGTAATGTTTTAAACATTAGAAGAAGAATTGTCTGAAAGATTATCCCTAGGAAGAATTTTCCACGATGGAAGGAAAATGTCAGAACGATTAGATAAAAGTTTTCCAATACACGGCTGTCTAGGGCTTGTTCTGGAAGAACGAGAAAGCAGGAAAAAGTGTGTCTCCTTCCAGTTCCCTGAGCCTTTACCTTTCCTTTCCATACACAAATGTTGGCTCCCAGCTAAGAAACGAACCCCAGGATGGGCGTCTAGGATAAGGGACCGTTGGGAAGAGAAAGCCCTGCTATTGTTTGTGCAGATATGGCAGCAAATGTCTGGGCTGGGGCTGGCTGGCGTTTGCTCGGTTGCAGAATTCATTCCTTTCCCACTGAGCCACTGAAGCTGGTTAATGCCTCTTGATACAGAGGATGGAGGGAGAAAGAAAACAACCCTTCCCATGTGGCAATGGTGGAGAAGTCTTCAGAGCTGCTCACTCATGGTGAGCTGCAGGTTCCTGGTGGCATGCACTTACCTCTAAGGATTCAATGGAAAATCTCGTTGATTTGACAATCATTTTTTTTTACATTTTTTCCCTGAGTGTTTAATTACTTCTCTGCTTCCATAAGACTGTCGTCTGACAAGTTCAAGGTCAAAAACCCACAAAAAGAAAGGACATAAAATTTAACAACAAATATAGGATACCCAGCTAAGGTGTCCTGCCTCTGTCCCTTGAACATTCCTGGAGAGCTAGAGGGCTCTGCAAGTAGAGGCTGCACACAGTAGGTCCAGGGCTCTGCAGGTAGAGGCTGCACACAGTAGGTCCAGGGCTCTGTAGGTAGAGGCTGCACACAGTAGGTCTGGAAGACTATTTTGGGGTTTAGTTTATTTTTATTTTCTCTTCTTTCTCCACTTTCTTCTTCCTTTGAAGCACTTAAAATTTTCCACTGAAGCTGGGTCAACAGGAAAGGTGCTGACTTACACCACATTTTTGGTACTCTATAAAAGCTAAATAAAAATAATAAGGTTGTGTTTTTGTTTTTAAGAGAAAGGTACCATAGAGCGGTGTGAGACACAGGCCACAGAGAGGAAGGCCTCATCCTTTAGGCTTATCTGAAAATAAAAATCTGGGTCACAGAGGGGAAACGGGAGGTGTCAGCTCTGGCCAGGCAGTCGGCTTGGACCCTCCTCTCAGCTCTAAGTGAAAGCAGAGACTTGTCTCCCGTGTCAGAGCGGCTGCTGTGACTGCCCGGCGATGGAAAAGGACATTTTCGCCTTGGATTTATCATTTGATGCAGATGTTTGGCACCCGGTTCCTGATCTTCTCAGAAAAGCTGATGTCAAAAAATTGGAACAATAATCCTGCTGGTGTATGTTTTCTTATGAGGCGTAAATTTGTAGAATGAGCATTGTTGTTAACTGTAGTCCCAGAAGGAGCTTCCAGTTTGTACACACACACACACACACACACACACACACACTCCACATATTCACCACACACATACTCACCCACACACTCACCACACACACCACACATATACACACACTGTCTACACATACACTCACCACACACAGGCACACACACACACGCACACACTCACACACACTCACATACACACTCACCACACACATCGCACACTCACATACTCACCACACACACACACACACTCACACACTTACCACACATATACACACACACTGACCACACACACACTGACCACACATACACTCACCACACACAGGCACACACACACATGCACACACTCACACACACTCACATACACACTCACCACACACATCGCACACTCTCATACTCAACACACACACACACACACACACACACTTACCACACATATACACACACACTGACCACACACACACTGACCACACATACACTCACTACATACTTGCACTCACACTCACACACTCACACACACATACTTATCACACACACACACACACACACACACACACACATGATGTGTTGTTTCTTCCTACCTTTCTCTGAGTATTAGCATGCTTTATGGAACAAACAAAAAGTAGTTCCCTCTCTTATTTTTCTCCTGAAAAGGCCATCAAGAACCACAGAGTAGAGTTTGGGGAGATGGCTCACTCAGGAAGGTGCCTGCTATACAAACACGAGGACCAGAGTTCAAACTCCTAGCACCTGTGTAAACAGCTGGGCACTATGGTATGCACCTGTAGTCCCAGCACTGGAGAGGCTGAGACAGAGGGATACCTGGGACTTGATGGACTCAAGTCTAGCTGAATCAGCAAACTTAGGGTTTAGTGACATCCCGTCTCTAAGCATGAGAGGAAGATTTCAATGCTTGACCTCTGTCCCCTCCCCTTATGCATGCATACACACATGTACCACACATGCACACATGGTGACACACACACACTACACACACACACACACACACACACACACACACACACACACACACACACTGAACTATCATCAACGCATTGCAGATGGCTAACCCTCTCTTGACCTCTGAACTTGTCAAAGTCTGCAAAGGACATAAACAAGGAGGAATTTGCTGAGCTCTGGGGTTGAGACCTTCTGTAGCAGCAGCGGACAGCTGGATGTCAGTTCATTCTGTCCAGCTTCCTGGTCTGAAGTGGTTAAAAAGTAGCTAGGCAGGTCTGGGGAAGGGAAAGTGGTTACCCTTACAGGTTAAGCAAGAAGCAGTTCCTGAACCCTAGTGGAGAGGCCGGCTCTGGCTCTCAGGGTTAGCCTCCTGGGTTGTCTGCTTTTCTCTCCGAGATGAATGGACAGTTGTTCTTGAGTGCTTCTGTGCTGCTGAATACCCATTCTATCAGGGAAACCGTTCCTTCCTCTGAAGCCCATTTAGTGTTTACGGACTCTAACTTAAAACAGAAACATTTATTTTTTCGCCAGTTAAGTTCCAGGAAACCTCTATGGGAGGCCTTAGCTCTTTTTTTGTTTGTTTGTTTGTTTATTTGTTTGTTTGGATAGGTTTGTTGGGTTTTTTTTTTTTGTAAACCAAATAACAGTTGACTAACCATGACTTTCAAAACTGACCTCTCCTTTAAAAACGATTAAATATATTTCTTTTGCTAGAAAATGTTGGAACAAGCCTGGTGCAGTAGAAAGAAGCCCCATATGTCTGTTCTGGGCGTCGCAGCTCTGGGTGGGACAGGAGACACGCAGGCAGTGGCCACTCATCTTCCCACACAGTCCAACAGGCAGGTGGGGGCTGTGGGAAGCCTTCGAGGCAGCAGCTGTCTCCCTGGGTTATCTAGCCTGGGGCACCGCAGTCACTGCAGGGTGCCGTAGACGGGCTAGCCAGAGCACAGCTGGGGTTCCCACCTAGACCTGGTTTTGTCAGCTTGGGGTACTGGGCTAGCTGCTAAGCTTGGGTGAATGGGTACTGTCCGGGAGTGCCCTCTGAGAGAGATTAGATGCTCCTTAATCGAGGACTGGGATCCCTCGCTTTTCATGGCAGGTCCAGATGAAGAGACAGTCCATAATTCTAAGACATTTATTTTCATTGTGGAGAGTGGCATGGATGTAATTGTACCCTGTGGCTTCTCGGAGATTTGAGGCAGATATAGTAACTGGGAAGGGTGGTGGCTAAGCCTCTAGGTAGGGATGGCTTGGAGCTGTGTGACCACGCCTCTACCTGAGGAGGGGTGGTACATGACATGGAGTCAAAAGCCTCCCGAGAGCGTTGGCATAACGTTTTGTGGTCCCTTGCGGATTGTTCCACTGGGTCATCCAGATTTTACGCCTGTGCTCAACCGGGTGCCAGACAGCCTGTCACAGATCACTGCCCCACAAGAAAACATCATATTTTGGTGTTTGGCCCCTAAAACTCAGTTTACCTGAGTTATCTTTTAGTTATAGCTGCCATAAATGGCTCCCACAGTCAACAGGTGGGAGCAGCCATAAGTTCTGATTAAAATCATTCCATGTGTGTGTTATCACTGCTATCAAATTTAATGAATACCCCAAGCCTGATACATTATTCATTTACATGACTGACAGATTCTCTGTGACTTACTAGAATTAACAACTATACAGATATACTTTTTTTAAGTGCCAGGGAACATCACGGAACATATTGTACCTTATTGTAAAACAAAAATAGCCTTGGACAGACTGTGGAATGCACTCTTGCAGGATAATCAGTTCTTTACTGTGGTTTTCCTGCCAGTCGGGGAGCCCTGCGTCACACAGAGCGGGTGCCAAGTGTCTGGTTTGCACTTTGGTAAGACATGTTTTTCTTACTGTGAATTTTCAGGTTTGCAGTTTCCCCCTGAGTGAGCGCGGACCGTTTAGGTCACCTTCCCATGTGTTTGGGGCCTTGCTTTTGTTTCAGGTTATTAAAAAAAAAAAAAAAATTGATCTGCATATTGGAGCTCAAAACACAGGTGGGCAGGACAAGCCCACAGACTTATGATGTTGTCTTCTGGACACCATTAACCTGTGGGCAGACGTGGAGGTCTGGGGCAGCTTGGCATTTTCATCTTGTGTAAATGAACTTTCTCCTTGCTGGGTCCTCTTTTATCAACCACAGATTTGTTAACATCTTGGATGAAGTGTTGAAATGATGCTGTGAATGAACTTGCTTAAAAACATGTTATTGAAGCAATATTGGGTTTTTTAACCAATCTCTTTGGATGATACCTCCTCGAAGTCAAAGATGTGGGGGCATAACTTGCGCTCTGGCTGCCCTTGATGGCTTGGTGCCCATGGTTACTGTTTAATAAGCTTTTTGCTTCTTCTTCTTCCCGGCAGGACAAAGTGCAATGGGTTGAGGACCAGCAGGAACTCGTGGTTCCTCTACCTCTGGGTCTAGTCACCTCTAACCCACTCTGCTCAGCACTCCTTTTGCTCAGAGCAGGAAAGACTTCTGTGCACTTTCTCTAGGTTCTCTTGGCTGTTTGCCCAGGCAGAAAATGCACCCAAAGGTCTGGGCATCCGATGTGACGTGTTTGATGTTGTTATTCCCATGCTGGTTTCTGCCACATTGGCACTAGTCTGGCGTCACCTATGAGCCCAGAGTTCACATGTGTCACTTGTGAAAAAGCACTCTACAATGTCTGTCTCACACACTGATTCTCTCACACGTGGAGGGACTTGCCAGGACAAGCCAGGACAATAGCTGAGGGGGGAGGGGAAGGACTTTGATGAGAAGATTTTGGGTTGGGGAGGTGGTTTAGTCAGTACAGGGCTTACCACACAAGCTTGGGGACCATGTCTGGTCCTTCCACAAAAAAAGTAAAAAAACAAACTAAACAAAAAAACAAACAAAAAACTCCACAAAAAACAAAAAACAAAATAAAAAATACAAGCATAGCCAAGTGCCTATAATCGCAGTGCTGGGAGGCAGAGACCAGTAGACTCCTAGGGTTTGCTGCCCAGCCTGTCCAGCTGAATCAATATGCTCCAGGTTCAATAAAAGACCTTGTCCCAAAAACTATGGTTGGAAGTGACTATGGAACATGACAATGGCATAGACCCTGCACACGCACACACACACACACATTCACATATACATTCACACAGACACACACAAACACAAACACACATATTCACATATACATACATATACACACAGACACACAAACATATTCACATAAGCATTTACACACACAGACACACACAAACACAAACACACATATTCACATATACACACAGATACACACAGATACACACAGACACACACAGACACACAGACACAAACATATTCACATAAGCATTTACACATACAGACACACACAAACACAGACACATATACACATTTACACCCATAGATACACACACACACACAAGAGTGTACACATGTGCACATACATACACAAGCACATATATCCACACCCACAGACATCTACACACATGAACAAGCAAACACACACACATATATATATATTTATACACACACATTCATGTTCATATATTCACACACACACACACACACACACACACACACACACAGAGTACAGGGAGAAGAGGACTTCATTCAACATTTAACTACTAAAGATTCCCAAAGCCACCTTGTACCCAAGCTCTTAGACCAGTGTGTGTATCTCTGCATGACCTCCTTCTGCAATCCCTCCCCACTCACCCAGCCAGTCCCAGTGCCAGGCTTCCCCACTAAGGCTTTCTGTGTCTTTGTTGGTTAACTGCTCCACCCTACAGGGCTCTTCCAGCAGTCGGCCAGACCTTCCTGCTCCCCATTACTCTCTAAGCAAAGGCAACTGCCCATGGTCGGTTTTATTTATCATCATTACGGTAACACAAGAAGAGTGTCCACCCACAATGGATGCTTAACTAACATTTGGTAGATGCTAAGTAAATAAAATTACTTAACCAAATGGTACAGTGCCCAGGAAGAAACGAACTAGAAGAATTCTACCTTTGCCTTCCATGTTTAGAAACTCCACTGCACAGTTGGGAACAGTGCATTTAATGGTCTTTAGTCTGCTAAACTAAGAGTTGGCAAACTGATCTAGAAAAGGTTTGCAAGTATTCTTAGCTTGTGATGCTATTGCCTTGTCAAAATCCTGTAAATGTGACAACTTACCCGGAGAGTCTTGGGAAATAATCGGCAAATGTATGTTTGGCTGTGTTGCAATAAAACTTTATTAAAACAGGTGTTAGGCTGCATTTATTCTGGAGGGGGCATGGGTTTTTTGGCTCTCTTATTGGACTTTCTTAAGAGTTGGATTGTGTTGTGCTTCTGAGTTAGGGACATGAGACTACTTTCCTTTCATTTACACTCTTGGACCTTAGTACTCAGACAGAGACTTGCTAAGTGGCTCTTGATCTGACTCTGTCTTTACATTTGATAACACCTAGCCCACCTAAGAAACACCCTAAGCTGTCTCTTCTCTCCCTCCTCTTCCTCCCCTTGCTCTTCAGCTCACTCCAACAGACCAGACCTATAGCCCACACCAGCCTTAAACTCCCTACATAGCTGAGGAAGCTCAGCTACCTATGCCTCTGGAGTGCTGGGATGGCAGGCAGGTTACCTTCCATGCTTCCTGCAGTGCTGGGGATTGAACTCATGGCTTCTGCAAGCTTAGCAAGCACTCAACCAACTGAATGCCAATCCCAGATTCATCTCCCTTTTCTGCCTCATTTTTTTAAAAATGGCAATCGTCTTTGTGAGCATCTTGTTTACTTAAGGTTCCTGAGCTCTCTGTGGTTAAACTGGTTTCTCAACCACCAGATTCTCAAAAGGAAAAAGAAAGGCCTGGGGCGGATTAAACAGCTCTGTCAGGGGACTCCTGTATAGAAGGCAAGCTGTACCTCCTTCAGTGTGCCTCAGAGTAAGTGCTCTGAGCTCAGTATGGAAGTCACATAAAGGAGTGGACTCCGGCTCCTTTCTCACGAATCAGCTGGTCCATGGGTTATCTCCTTTACATAGACAGGACTAAGATAGCAATGTGTGAGTGCAGCAAAAACAGAAGTAGGGTGGGGGTGGGGAGAAGCAGCTATCTCTGTCATTGTAGCCTTACAAGTGTCAGAGTTCCCTCTGGCAGGCCCTCGGTGTCAGGACTTTTTGATCTGGACCCATGGTCAGTGTAACATCTCTGGGCCTGAGGGCAGTTCCGTGCAACTCTTCAGGTGACCAGAAGCCGCAGGTTATTCTTACTGGTTCCTTTTTATCAGCTCCCAGCTGTGACCAGTCACCCCTCTGCCTCCCATTCCCTTCTTCCTACCGTGGACTCTCTCAAATGAGTCAGTTATTTTTTTTGTCAGTCGCAACTAACAGGCCTCTGGGCACCACCTCTCTTGTAGCAGTACTGGAGAGCCATATTGCAACTTGGATACCTGCTTGCTCAGGAGCCAGGGTACCCAGAGGGCTGTTCAGTAACTGGGTGCCAGGTTCAGCCAGGACTGCTCATTTGCAGACCTACCCTTTCATCAGGGGCAGGATCCTGGCAGGTGTATGGGATTGTCTGGATGGGATTGGAAGGTTGTCAGACTCCATCAGGTACATTCCGTCTGTGCTGTTGCTGCTGCTGGGTGGGACCACGGCCTCCTTCAGCTCTCAGCAGACACTTGATGATCTCTGCTGTAAGAAGAGCAATACCAGAGTTTTTCTCTGGTCAGCCAGGGCCCAGGGCTGGCCAGCAGACCGACACTGGGCTAGTGTGTGGTACTGAGTTTTCATGTGACAGCAAGAAGTCTGGGGTCTATGGGTGATCAGTGTGGTGTTTGCTTGGCCCTGGGATCTTCGGCTGTCCAACCAGGCAGTGCCCACATTATCCTGTTCAAACAAAGCTTGTGGGATCAAGGCACGACTTGTTTAACTGCCAAACCACCTCTGTCGCCATCCTTGTCTGATGTGTTTTTCTTTAGGCTTACAGCAGCAGCCTGCGTTGCTGAACAGAGGCAAGGAGAGACCACTCTAAGGAGACCTGCTGTTGCAATATCAGACGAGGCAGTCTAGCAGAGTTTCTACCAGCGGACTCAGTGAGCTTAAGCAACCTGCTATGCAGCCCCAGAAGGGGTCTTTGGGCCAATCATAGACACAGAGATTAAAGCTTATGCATTGGGCAGGTTATGTATTGGGCGGGTTATGCTCTGTCCTTTAGCACTCACTGAAGGAAGTGACAGCCTCCCCCAGCCAAGGTGAACATGGTTATTTGAAGGTTAAGGCTGCAGAACAGCTGGCTAAACTGTTTTAAACAGCTCAGGGTGAGGCTGAACCTTCAGGATCCAGGGCAACCAATACAAGTTTTTATATAGTTGTCTCGAGGTGTGTGTAGGGAGTGCTGGAGACACCTGGTGCTGGTGTAGAGCAATCTGTCTGTCTGTCTGTTAAACTGATAGACCTTTTGCTCTGGGAGCTTGGGCAGTACAAGAGAGTCTGTCTGCCAGCTGCTAACCAGGTAGTCTTTATTCTCTGCTTTGAGAAAAATGAACAATCTGCTTAAAATCTGAGTTTATAGAACTTCTGTGAACAGGAGCATTGATTTTTAGCAGATCTTACCTGTGCTTTGATAATGTTTCATCCTTGTCTAGTGACCAGAGAGAGGTAGGGCCTGGTCTGTCTCACCCTCACTGACTCTAAAGCTAGCAGGGGAGCAGAGTCCATATTCCAGGCTGAACACAGACACCCAGGCAGAACTGGACCTTAGGACCTGAGTATAGACAGCCTGTCTCTCCTTAGACTACTATGACCTGGGCTGATTTTAGGTTTCCTCTACAAGAACAGGAGAAGACCTCCCTGGCAGTATGGGACACCCTGAATCTCTCTAACTCTCCAACTTTCCTTTCTAGGCAGAACTGAATCCAACAGCTCCAAAGAGATCACCATCTTTGGTTCCAGCCTTAGCTCTGCACATTATGGAGTACAGGATTTGTCAGGTAAAACTGTTCATCCCAGGCACTGTGGGCAGCAGAATGAGCGGATAGTTACAGAGGAAGCCAGGCTTGTAACAATTAAGAAAAATAGTGTGTGTGTGTGTGTGTGTGTGTGTGTGTGTGTGTGTGTGTGTGTGTGTGTGTGTGTATAGCAGGGGAGACATGCCCGTGTGCAAGCAGAGGCCAGAAGAAGGCATCAGGTACCCTCCTATATTATTCTGTGACAATTCATTTCAGACAGGGTCTTTTTTGACCCCGGAACAGGCATTTCATTATTCTCCTATCTCCATTGTCTTTGGACCTGGGTACCAGACACTTTCAGTATGCCAGGCTTGGTACTGGTATCCAAGTTCTGGTCCTCACTATTGCTTAGCAAGCATTCTTAACTGCTGAGCCATCTCTCTAGCCCCAAGCTTGTGACTTCTAAGGTATTTATTTTATAAAACAGAGAGCTACCAGTAAGTCCTCAGGACCAATGAGAGTCTTTTCCTTCTTAATAAAAGATATTCTAAGTAACTGGATTGTGGGTTGGATGCAGTCCAGATGGCTAGCTAAGGAAACTGGACACACCCTGATGCAAATGACCACACAGGCATTGTTGGTCTGAGATGCTCTTTGAAGGGTGGTGACTGGCCCATAGCTCGCAGGAAAAGGCAGAGCCACCACCATGACCACAAGAGGTTGCTATAGGTACCATCATCACAGAGCCTGGGAACAGCAGACAGGCCAGGGAAAGGCATACCGAGCCAGAGACCATGAGAAGTCTTGAGGAAGGAGACAAGAAGGGTCAAGGAGCTGAAGGCCCAATTCTAAATCCAACTCCATCTTACCCTTGTTGCTGGTTACTGTCAGTGTAAAATGCCGGATATCATCTTTCTATAATGCAGAGCAGATCATTCCAGTTCTACCTTGGGTTTCCTGGCCATCTGTATGACGGCTGTGGCTACTGCTGGGGTTCCTACTCTGTATTGAAGGGTTCACAGATGACATGGAGGAAGCATATTAGAAATCCTGTTAGGAAGTGCTGGGCTCAGGACAAGGCTATGGGTGTAATACCTGACAATCAGGATGATAGTACCACGAATCAGTCCACGAATTTAACATCTGAAGATTGCTCATGCTTGAGACCCAGCTGGAATGGAGCCTTCTGACAGGAGGTTTTTCATGTCAGAAGTTATCCTCGGCTATAATTTTTAAGAGCAAGGCCATGTCAGATGGATGACAAAGCTCGAAAGTAAAAGATGTTTGGTGTCATGGTTTGAAGAAGAACGTTTTTCAGCTGATCCATGTTTTGAAGACATAATTCTCCAGCTAGGGGTACATTTCTGGAAGGTTCTGGAAACTTTAGATGTGACCTAATTATAGAAAGTAGGCCATTGGGGTCTGGGCAGATCCTTGGAAATTTCTTGTCCCAGGTCTCTCATGGTATCTTTATGTTCTGTCTATAGAGAGCCAAAGAGGTCTCAAGGCACACACTCCATAGTGTTCAGTTCAACTAACAAGCTTGGATCAGCCTGTCTAAAACCGTGAGCCAAGGAGTCCTTTTCCTTCAGATTGGTTATATCAGGTATTCAGTCACAGTGGTACATAAGTAAATGGTGCATGTCAATAGAGACACTGATAGAAGGATTGGCTGGAGTCAGTCACTGGTGTCAACGCTGTCCCTGCAGTTCTGAGAGCTCCTGTGCCCTTCATGGCCACTTGTCAAGTTCACCTCAGAAGAACGAGTTGGCTTTACTCTTATCGTTTTCAGTTCATCTTCTACCTGAGATCTTTGTTTTCTCACAGGCACACATCCAGCACACAGAACTGAGGGAAGTACTTTCCATTTCCTGTCTTCTCCACCCTCTCTGCTCCCTGAATCTGAGGAAGAAACTCAATATCCAGCAAACACTGGAAAGTGCCCTGCTGACGCAGGCTACCCTCTTAACTAAAAATTCCATCTCCAGGACCCAGTGAACTGTCAACTGTCATTACTTCTAAATGTGGGCCATGCTGGCTCTGCCCATTTGAATTTCTGTGATTCAAATGGCAGTTTGGACACAGAGAACAGCAGACAGCATTATATACACACTGCAGTTGCTCAGATCAGTACACCGTCTCTGTTGATTGACCCAAGGTTGGACAGCGTTAGGACTCTATCAGCAGGCAAACAGAAAGGCTGTTCCAAGCACTGTCAAATATTATTTTAGGTTCTATAACTATAACAGGAGATAGACTCTTACACTTGATTTCTGGAAATGCATGCACGTGATCAAAGTCAGAAAATAATGCTAAATAAACCTTACAAATTACGTAGCAGTAGAAGGTACTCCAGAAAAATCAGCTTGATCAAATTCAATTTCCTAGGAACCAGCTAATGAAATTCTACTCATTTGAGTAATACAACCTATTTAACCACTCAAATGATTTGACCCTCCCCCCAAAACAGCAATGGAGTAAGGAAAGGAAAACAGAGTGCTCCTTGATGCTTGCCCAAGACACTAAAATGAGGCTGAATTGATAATCCAAGTACTCTAGTTGGGTGCATTTTTCATGGAGTGGTATGAATTCTTCGCTTATTCATCAATCAGGTCTTACAGCATCACAAATACCACTGCCTAACAAATACACATGGATTTCAGAAGGGAATCAGCTGAGCTGAGGCAGCCAGAGATTAGTGGAAGTTGCTCAGGGAAAGTCATCTGGAGAAGGGCAAGTCATCACTCAGATGGGTTAGAGTGGCCACCAAAGCAAAGCAGGCCAGAGGGATGGGACAAGAGGCAGAGGTAGAATCTCTCCTCTGTACTCCAAGAGTGAATGCAGCAAAAGAGCTGGGGAGATGGCTCAGTGGATAAACTGCTTGCCACACAAGGATGGGAGCCTGGTCTCAAACCCCGACATCAGTGTAAAAAGCCAGGTCTAGTAGAACACTCTGGTAATTCCAGCAGTCTGGAGGCAAAGACTAGTGGATCCCCAGGGCTTGCTGGCCAGTCACACTAGCCAAATACATGAGCCCAGTATCTCAGTGAGAGACTCTCAAAAATCAAAGTCTGAGGAATGATACCTAAGGTTGACTTCTGGCCTTCACACATACACACATGCACCTGTACACATAGGGACACATGAACACACGCGCGCGTGTGCACACACAAACAGTTGAGAAACAGAGACAGAGAGACACAGAAAGAGAATAAATAAACACAAGATCTCTTTCTTAATAGAGAAGCTAAGTAAATCCAGTCACTCCTTTTTGAGTCTGTTTAAGTGTAAATGCTCAGGAAATCAATGGTGTCTGAATAGAGTTTGGAAAGCCTGACCTTGGCTCCTTCGTAACTCTCTTGCTGCTTTAATTTTCTACACTGGCTTGCTGAGGAAACAGACAGTCAAAATGTAATCTCCAGGGTGCCTCTGGGTGCACACTTCTCTCAGAGAGACTTGAAGAGGTGAGTCCAGTGAGGTGACAGTGGATTTGGCAGCAGAGCAGATAGCAAGGCTCAGCTTTCCTCTCAGTGCAGCCTTTCATGTGCTATGTAGACATTGCTTTCTACACAATGTCGCACCAATTCCCACCATGACTTAGCTTTAAAAGAAAAATGATATTTAAAAAAAAATGATATTTAAAAAAAATGGGGTTTCCAGGCAGGGATCTAGAAATCAGGGGGCACCCTCCTTTTCCACTCCTATTCCTTCTTCGGCATGCATTCTTGGAGACCTTAATGACAGCTTGGCTGAGCTCTGTCACTTGGCGTCATTACGCCAATTTTCATTGCTCAGTTTTTCCACAATAACGGGAATATTTGGCAAGAAGTGACAGTTGTGCAATGGGAAAATTTCCAACATCAAAACCCAAAAAATCACAGGTGTTCCCCCTTTCCTGCTTATAACAAACGTTCAGGGTGTGCTTGGAGGTGCCTGAGCTTTTCTGCCTGTGTGCACAAAGGGGACAGGGTGCTTATGAAGAATCGGGGTTCCTACAAGGAATACAACATGGTATTTTAGGGTCACGACACGGTTATACCACTAAATGCTTCAGTTAGACAAAATAATGCCTCTCACCCCCCAAATTGCAATATGAGCCTGAAGTCTCTGCCAGAAGCTAGGTACTTACTTGGGAAGAGTAGTAAAGGGGCCCTGTCTATGTTCAGGAGTGGAAGTATCCTAAAAAGGCATATAAGCACAAACAAGCCCTAAAGAGGTGGGGTCTTCGGATGACGTGACTGGAGGAGATAGAGAACAGCAGGTTCGCCCAGTGGATAGAATAACTGCCCCCGTTGATTGCTATCACTAACCCCATAAAGAGAGGAACCCCAATACAATATCCAGGTTATCATCCAGTGAGAACCTATTGGGGAATTACGAACACAGGGAGAGAAATGAGATAATCTGTAACTGTCTTCTCCAGTTGGTCTTTGAAGTTACACAGGGTGTGACCATCCCAGGGTCTGCAACCTTCTATTTCAATATATAAAAGTGACCCTTACAGTGTTGGGCTGAGGAGAATCAGCCTGTTGTACACAATAGTCTCTGCTTGGTGATCTGGTGAAGACATGCCCATAGCAGCTCACTGCTTTAGGGAGTTACTCATCTACTCGATGCAGAGGTGAATAACAGTAAGACCGAGTACAAGCGTTAACATAAGCCAGTATGCAAGCACATCTTTGGATGGCTGTCCGGGGTATGGAAGGAAGGATGGGTGGATGTGGGTGCAGTGGACCAGACCTGGTGTCTCCACCCTGCAGGCAGTGCTTTGTCATTTACCAGCTCCGTCAATGGTGAACATGTGTCTTTGATGAGAACTGCTTGGAAATGGTCCCACTGCCAGAAAATGTGCTTGAGGTAAGCAGACTGCATATTGAGGGAGCTGTGAGGCTGCCCCACCAGCAGCTAAAATAATTAAGACTAAATTGATGAAGACAAGAGGAAACATGACCCCCATCCAGCTTGGGCAGCACTCGCTGACACTGACACCAAGGAACTCAGGAGTAGGTTAAAAAGGTGAGCAGTTCCTGAGCAGAGGCCCATGTGTGGTGAACCTAGCTTTTTAAGTATGTATTTCCCATTGAATTAGCATGTCAGTTATGTTGGCCATTGTCTACTTGTGTGAGCATACTGGGATATCAGAATAACGATTTTTATTTTCAAATATACTTTTGATGTTAAATAAGCAACTCCAAAAGGAGAGGATGACAGGGTGTGGTCATGGATAGCTTTAATCAGTAACCTAGGTGGGTCTCTTTGTGAGTCCAAGGCTGGCTAAGGTGGCACAGTAAGACCCTGACCAAAAAGAAAGAAAGAAAGAAGGGACAGAAGAATGAAGGAAGGAAGGAAGGAAGGAAGGAAGGAAGGAAGGAAGGAAGGAAGGAAGGAAGAGAAAACAAGAATAAAAGAAAAGAAAAAGAACAAAACAAAGCAAAATGACAAGAACAACAAGACAAGTCACACTGGAGCAGGTAACCCATAGTGGGTCTGAGGAACTTTTTAGCATTTTTAGTGTTAGACCCTGCTTTGTCAATCACCCACAGAGAATAGCTCGGAGGCAAATTTCCACTGAGTCACACATCTGTGTCATTGATTATTTTGTGCCATCTGGCTACAGGAGAGCAGGAAGGAGCTCTAACCTTGCCTTGCTGTGTTCCAGAATGGAAGCCCTCCTGCTGGAAATGGTGCTGGAACCTTCTGTGGCCTTCTTTGAGAGGCCAGTGGTTGCCATCAGTCTAGACAGGGCGCTCCATAGACAAAGCCATTTCTTGTGACTCCTGCACCATATCTAACCTGACTTACAGAGCTGTTCAAAGGCAAATATATATTTAGTACTCACCCCACTTTCAGGTTCTTCATGCTTGGATTCAGCTGAAAGCTGAAGGCGCTATGGTTTCCAAGTTGCCTTTTTGGGAATTACTTCTGGGAACTGGATCTCTTGAAAAAGCCCAGGACCAAAATTTGAATGTCTTTTCAGAATTTCAGATACAAATGCAGATTTTAGATTATACTCTATGTAAATTAGGCACACCTATTGCTTTCACTGAACTGAAGAAAGAAAGGAAAGAAGAAAAGAAGAGAGGGAGGGAGAGAAAGAGGAAGGGAGGGAGAGGAAGGGAGGAAGGGAGGGAAGGATGGATAAGGGGCTTATTGACAAGTCATTCTGGTTGAGTTTTAGGCTAGATCAATTACCAGATCAATTACTTTAACCCACTTGGATGACAACAACCAGTCCTGTTGTTTGGTGCAGCCAGTCTCAGATACTGCCACTTAAAAATCTGCCCTTTGACCCCAGGACAGGAAGCCGATTTTATTCACTGGATAAAGTGAGACTGAGTGACTCAAGATCAGTTTTGCCAGGGTTAAGAGGTTTCCCTTCAGCCTCGGAATCTCCAGAAACACCTGGACAGGCCATTCAGCTATTAAATCACGGAAACAAAGTCTCTCCTAAAATCTCACTGGAGGGCTCATCTAGAACTTTCTCACTTCTCGTGTGAGCACCCCATTTGAGTATTTTTAATGCCTCCACAATTCGGGAGTTCTGTCAGATTTGCAACCACAAGATCTAATTACTGATATATTATCAATTATAAAGAATAAAAAGGTAACTACCACAATGAACAATACTGTCTTAGAACACAACATTTTAAATGTATGTATACTACTTTTGATTAAGTTTTTTCATTGGCATTATTATTATGTTATAAATTATTATATTTCATTCATATATAAATTTTGACTCTACTAGACATGAACCTGCAAGAAACCAAACTGTAAGGGGTATGTTATATGCTGCTAAAGGGACCTGGACACACGCATGTGAAGACAAGGGAACCTGGACCCATGCATGTGAAGAGAAAAGAATCTGGACCCATGCACGTGAATAGAAGGGAACATGGAGACATGCATGTGGATATCCCGGTGGACTAACAGGAAACATTCAGAGCAGTGAGACACACATGAGCTGAGAATGTGGAAAGAGGTTTCCTGAATGTCTGTCTGTGCCCTTGTAGATCTGCCTTTGGGCAGATCAACTTCTCCGGTTTTTCTTTCCTTCTCCATGAGCAACAACTCATCATGCAGATATTATGGTGTAAGCATCAAACATGAAATTTTTGCAAGAGTTTTATACTTTCAGCCCAAGAAGATTCAAATAATGGAAGCCAATACTGCAACTACGTATCAAATACAAGAAGAATTGATGTCGTGCTATGATAACTTATGAATTATCAGGGTCTTTCATTAATCCGTTGGCAAATACATCCGTGTTATATATCATGACATATATAACAATACAAATAATATGTAAATATGTAGATAAACTTACAAGGAGCCAGGACACTTGTAAGGGGACTTACACTGTGTTGGGTGTTCCTGGAAGGACATGTCATCCAATGTCTGTGCAAATGAGGAACTCCATGAGCACAGACAGTAGGTGCTGCTGCCAGGGTGTTTCCTAGAGTGGTCATTGACATGATGCAAGGAAAATGGAAGCCAAGCGTAGAGCTGGGGATGCGTTAGATGAGGATCCCCTGGGAAGGTGTACCTACGGGCCAAAACCTGATCAATGATAGTGGGGCGGGCCTTGAATAAGATCAGAGGTGCAGCTGCCTAGCACAGGAGGGAAGCTCCCTGGGAAACCCCTCCCTCTCTGAGGATGCTTCAGGATCCCCAAACACACAGCTATGATATGGCAGGAGGGTACAGCTGTGGATGTCTCTCCCTCCCTCAACTTTGGGAGTGTAGGAAGGACAAAGACTGGAGGTACAGACACTCCCTTTCTATGTTCCAGAACCCTGTCGTTAGGGGGTGCTCCCAGCGTGACTGAATAGTTTTTAATAATGAGGATGGTGATGATGATGATGATGGTGATGATGATGCCAGACAAGCAAGAATGTTAAATACCCTAATTCTAACCCAGAACTCCAGCCCAATTCCCATCATTGCATCTAAAAGAACCCAACTTTATTTAACCTTTATCCTTCCAACTAGATGACGCATGAGCAAAAGCCCATTTCGCTATCATATTTGTAGGGGTCAACCTAACATTTTTCCCTCAACACTTCTTAGGGCTATCAGGAATACCTCGACGTTACTCAGACTATCCAGATGCCTACACCACATGAAATAATCTTTCCTCTATAGGATCGTTCATTTCATTAACAGCTGTGTTAGTGATAATCTTTATAATCTGAGAAGCTTTTGCCTCTAAACGAGAAGTCCGATCAGTCTCTTACACCTCAACAAACCTTGAATGACTTCATGGTACTGGAAGGAAAACAAAACCCGTCGAAACAAAACAACCACCCCCCCAAAAACAAACAAACAAACAAACAAACAAGAACAAAATCCCTCACTGTGGCCAGAGGGCAGAATTGAAAACAGCAGTTCCCTCCTCACGGTGGCTTTCTCCCTGGGCAATGTCTGACACAGCTAGGATAGGGCTGAGCTTGCTGGCCCCTGCTTTCCCAGGGAGCTGTAGATTCTGATTAGTATTCATTTGGGGTGGGGAGAGGGAAGAGGGGGAGGAGCAGGAGGTCCAGGCGGGTTCCTTAAGAAAGATAATCTGTTTGTTTATAGTTTACTTAAGCGAAGGGACCTTTAGAAAGGACTTTGATAAGAGGGGACAAGGTTTCTTCAGAAATGAACCAGTGTTCCGTAGTAAGAGCTTCAGTTTCTTTTATACACAGGTGCCTGGAGAGCTGGGGAGTCCTTGCCATTCCAAGCCGCCCTGTGCTGGTCTGTAGATTTCCTTAAAACCTTAGACATGCTGACATCATGGGTCCTTCCTGGATTCTTCTCTCTCCCTCTCTCCTTCTCTCCCTCTTTCTCTCTCCCTCTTCTCCCTCTTCTCTCCCCCCCTCATACCCCGTTTCCCTCCCTCCCTCCCCCCTCCTCTGACCTTCCTTCCCCAGTCAGCCTCTTCCAATCTCCTCCTTTCTCTCTTCATTTCCCTCAGGTAATTCCTCTCAGAAACTTGTACGAACTTGCTTTTGACTGACAGTGAACAGCAAGAGTGTTTCTTCACTTTGAAAAACCCTCAGCACCTACCCTTCCAAGGCACCCTGGATCACCTCCTTGCCTGGTCTTAATTTCCCGCCCTCCCGGGAGCCTGCATTGGGCACTCTGCAGGTAAGGGGCGGGAGCGTATGTCACCGTGGGGGGCACGCAGCATGCTGGAGATACTGCTGAAAAACTTGACTTCCAAAGGTAATGAAAACATTGTGATTCTTTTTAAAAACTTCTTAAATCATTCAAGCTGGCCAAGCTTATCTGGGGGAATTTACAAGTGCTGTTTACATGTAGAAAAAAGCTTTTTTCCTTAATGATGGGGTAAAGGGAAGGGAGAGTGCTTTACCCTTGTCTGCAGAAGAAAAGGAACCAGATGTTGTCCAGCGGGCTGAGGGTGTGAGGGGTCTAAAGAACCAGTGTATTCTCCTATGCTGTATCTCGGAGCCAGTTTGCCACTGATTTTTTCGGTGGTTATATAGTTTTTCCTTAAGTTCCCCGTCTGTTATTTTCCTTTGTCAGTGAGGAAGTCAGTTTAGGTGGCAGTAAGGCAAATCCTCAATCAAACATTTGAAAATCTGTCACTTATCCCATCAGTCACCTATCTGAACAGAAAGAGAGAGCTCTGTGGGTTTCTGAGGCAGTCAGAGAGTGAAGCAGTCTGACTGGAGGAACCGCTTTGCTCATGGCCCACGGAGAACGCTGCTTTCTCCAACGTACATGTCATTCCATGTGGATTTAGGCTGTTTTCAGCTAATGAGCGCATTACCAGGCAAAACCTCCACACTGGCTCCTGAAAAGCCTGTTTTTGTCTCTATCCTGCACTTCCGAATTTGGTCGCCTGAAGGGAAGAAGAATTTGTTTCTTAGACATTTCATGAGCTCACAGATGCCTTAAGTCACAGGTTAGAAAACTCAGAGGAAATGAAGAAATTAACTTTGGAAAACTGAAGTCCAAACCAAGCCCCGAACAATCGAGATGTCCAGCCTCCCTTCTTTTAAGGGGAATGTGCCCACCACTCCAAACCCCGGCTTGCTGTACATAGCTTCAAAGTTCCTTTCTGGGAACCTCAAATCACAGGCTCACACTCACCAGCAGCCTCTGTTACTTCTGTTCTGCCTTCTCCTGAAGGTTTAAACAAACAGGTCACCATCAGTAATAGCCTTAGGTGACAAATTCTCTCCAATTTACAACTGTGCTTTAAAAAAAAAAATCAAAGGAAAGTGTCACATAAACTGGAATGAGCTTCTAAATGCCACCTACGTGTGAACACTGCATATCAGGATAACTTCAGGTGAAGAATGAATTACAGACTCACCTGGCATGTGGGTCCCAGGGCTGTGCTCTTCCCAGACCTTCATGGGGTTTGGTTTCCCAACAGCTCCTTGCAGAAGTAGAATAAATGACCCCAGAACATGGCCCAGAGGTCATGTGTGGTGTTTCCACACATGGCTGCAGACTGACAAACTTTAGCCAGATTGCTGGTTGTCCTAGCACCCCCTAAAAATCATGAGTCAGTAAGGAGCAAGGGAGCCTTTCTCCTGAGTTATGCTCTTGAGTGGTGTGAGGGGCTTAGGGAAGGAGGCTGAGCCCGTGTGTGATCCTGCTGGCTTCAGGAGAAAGCATTTTTAAGAAGCCCTCCTTCCTCTCACCAACATCCATGGCCAAAAGTCTGCTTGCTCCCCAATGTCCTCATCGCCCACTGTAACCAGTGTAGACAGCTCACATTTTGAGGACAAAAGAGTGAGCCCCACAGGCAGCTCATTGTGAGCAGGCCCAGAACTAACAAAAGCAGGGGGTTTTGCTCCTTCCCTCCTCAGGCTGAGGGCTTGCCTCCTCTCCCCTTCAAGGAAGAAATCTGAAAAGGCTTCTGTGCTTGTTAGAGGGGAGGCGTACATGTATGTATGCATGTTGTGTGCCCATGTATATGTGTGTGTCTGTGTGTGTGCACATGTGTGTTCTTGTATGTGCACATGTGGGTATGTGTGCATGTATTTTTGTACATGTGTGTGTTTGTGCATGTGTATGTTTTACTATGTTTACCTGAATGACAGCATGTGCTGAGGACATGAAAGCCCACTCAGGAGGCTTTAGGCTGCAATACAGAGGCAGCCTTTCTGTGACTTACAATGAATGTCAGACATAGCCTTTCCTAAGCAGGCAGCCCACCTGCTTGAACCCTGCCAAAACCACTGCTTCAGAGTCCCAACTTGAGTCTAGAATGAATTTGAACATAACCCCAGGATCAGCACAGCAGCAGGGGTAGAGGTAGATCCCACAGCGACAGCCCAGAGGCTCCCGTGGAGGTTCCCTTCCTTCTGCTTTTCTTACAGAAGCAACACAGTTTCCATGCAGCCGAGGCAAGGGCCTTACTTACAGTCTCTCAAATGAAAATAGTTATTTTCTTCACTGCAAAAATAGCCAGGAGGTTCCTGTAAGAATTAATATTGTTTTCTACACCAGAGTTAATTACTGGTGGTCACAGGCAAGAAGCAAAGCAGAAAGCGACCTTTGCCTAATTTCCTGGGTTCTCTGGTCCTTTACTCCTCAGAGCCACCTCCATTTCCTTGGAAGGAGGGGGTGGCAGGCACCAGGAGCAAAAGTGAGCCACAGACAGGCCTGGCCTTGTGCCTCTCAAGGACACCGTGCCCTGCAGAGGCAGGTGTGACTCAAACTTCTTGGCTCCTTGCTGCTGCTCAGGTGCCAGTTCCCTGACAGGTAAGAGAGCTTGGTGATCAGAAGTTCAAAATCAAGTAGAAAAGGCCAGTTCTTAGGTCCTCACTAAATTAAGAGAAGGAAGGGGATCAGCTTTTCCCTCCCCTTCAAAGGATTCATTGAGAGCAGCAGGTGGAGAAAATGATAAATATGCCTAAGTGAAGGCCTCCCAGAGAGAAGTGTTGTTGACTGAATGTCAGATTGTTGAGATAGAAAACAAATAGGAACACAGACGTTC
>CM052713.1:79264879-79297447 GCA_028551405.1 Uromys caudimaculatus
AGAGAGAGGGGGAAGGGGGAAGGGGAGAGAGATGGGGAGAAGGAGAGAGGGGGAAGGGAGAGAGAGGGGAAAGGGGAGGGGGAGAGAGATGAGGGAAGAGATGGGGGAAGAGAGAGGGGGAAGGGGAGGGGGAGAGAGATGGGGAGAAGGAGAGAGGGGGAAGGGGGAGAGAGATGAGGGAAGAGATGGGGAGGGGGGAAGAGAGAGGGGGAAGGGGAGGGGGAGAGAGATGGGAGGAGGAGAGAGGGGGGAAGGGAGAAGGGGAGGGATAGGAAGAGGGGGGAGGGAGAGGGAGAGGGAAAAGGAGATGAACTTGAGAAAAGCACCAGCTTGCAATGTGCTCTTTGAATTCACTGAGACAATATAGAGGAGTCTCCTGTTCTAATACAGCTGAAATCCTTGTAGAGGATTGCACACATTCTCAGGGACTCTGAGTCACATACATTTGTGCTTTTTTCTTAACAAGGGGATCAGAGAATTGCAGCTACCTGCATTCCCTCTGATGGGGGAAGGCTTATTTAGTGAGCCAAGGGTTAACCAAAACCCAATCACAGAGCTACCTGTGCTGCTATACCTGATGTTCTCTGCCATGCAGCCCTGATATTTCAGTCACACCACAGAGCTGAGTCAAGGTTGCCTGGTCACGCTCACCTCAGAAGACACACAAAAAGGAAACAGGGTTCTGATTGGGGCATAAAAGCACACGTGTGCCAAGAACTGGTCTGTGCCCAGTAAGAAGCAGTTAAGTAGAAATGCATGTGTGTGTGCCCCATCCCAGCTGAGGTCAGAATGATCAAAACATGGGAGGAATTAGCGACGGAAGAAACTTGAGTCTTGTTTGGAGTTTCCCTTATGACCCGACAGTTCAAACTGAACACACAACAGCAGAGTCATTTTTGATACTAGGATGCTCAAGATCTTGGTGACAGCTGGATGCTCCTGCTTTACCCAGGGGTCAGGGGTCAGGGGTCAGGGCAATGCTGTGCCCTTGGCGTGCCCAGCCATACTGAGCCACTGACGTTGAGAAGGAGCAGGGCAGTGAGGAGAGTTCAGAGGACCTGGGAGGTCGGGTTTGAGTTCCTCCTGTTTCAGTCACAGCTGTCTTGGTGTTAGGCTGACAGTTACAGAATGCGTTTTTTCCCACTACCCAAAGCAGAGGCTGGTCAAGGTTCTGCAGAGCTCAAAGATTCTCCAATACAGGGCTTTCTTTAAAGAACATAAATTCAAAACTGCGGCTGTAAAATTCAAAGGAGGTTTTGAAGAGAGCTTGTACATGGGAAGAACCCCGTAGCTGGAGTCTCATGAATTTCCTAAGTCCACTCTGGATCTTATGAAGGCTCAGTTTCCTGGGTGCAAGGATGGATGGATGTGTGTGAATGGTGGCTGCTGGCTGCCCGATGAGTAGTCGCTCTGAGAAATAGACAGACATACGGACGGACCTATGTCTCTGCACTTCTACTCACCAGTGAGATTGAAAATCCAGTCTCCTGTCTGGGATGTTTCTTACCTCACTGCCATGTGACCAAGGGCAGATTTCCATTTGATGGCCGGCCGTTTAGGGCACATCTAGGCCTCAGGGTAAGATGCTATCAGTGTATTTCTCTTACAGTAGAGTACATGTGTCCTGGGGCCCATGTTGCACACTTTCTACCCAGAAAGCCAGGAACTTAAGACACAAAGACTTTGTTTGTTGACTTTGCCAATCAAGAGCTTAGAACCCAGAATGACGTCAGAGTCATCAGCAAGTCCTGTCTTCTCCAATTAAAGTCTGGGCAGCTGTATCTGTGAAATGCCTGAGTGTGGCTGGGGCCTTCCTTCTCTCCCTGGTTTCTGTGAATAAGAGCTGGTTCGATTTCATATACCAGTTAACTGTCATTACTTGGGATAACTGCTCACTAAGCTCATGCCTACCAAATAATGCTCTTCTGCATGGATGTTTTTGTAGGCCGGTATCTGCTCTGTCTTTACCTCCTTCTCTAAAGAACACAAGGTCAAGGCCCAAACCTTGCTGTCTTAATTTCTAGATTTACCTTTTCTATCTATCCCTATACTTTAAGAAAAAACAACGTTCACATCTGGTGATGCCACCTGTCAATCATCCCCGAAGACCTGCTAGGAGATACGAAAGCCTAGGAGTCTCGGAAGCACCTGGTTGCATGGGGAACTGAAATACTACAAAAGAAGAGTCCTGCCAGGTTCTTTGTATTCTGAGAAGTCTATAGGAAATATTTATCAATGGCTAGCAGGCTACACCACACACGTGTGACATATTCAAGTGACAGACTGAAGGAGCTTTACTAATAAAACTAAAATGGTGTAGGTCTGGTTGATTCTGCTGCCAACCGCGTCTTAGCACAGCACTTTGTTCTCAGTAACTTGTTTCATACACTTCAAATCTGAATTTTTAAAAGATTTTATCTTTACTTTATAATGATGTGTATATGTCTGTGCCTGACTGTGAGTTTGTGCACTTTGAGTGCCACTCTCAGAGGCCAGAAGATGATATCAGATCCTTTGGAGCTCAAGTTTCAGGTTGTGAGATGCCTGGCGTAGGGCTGGGAACCTAACTCCGGTTCCCTGCGAGTGCTTTTAACCGGTTCCTCTCCATTTTCTATAACTCTAAGAAGCCTGTGCTAAGGCTAATTGTAGTTGTAGGGTGTAGCTCAGTTGACGATGGAGCTCTTGCCTAGCAAACAAATCCTTGAGATGTATCCCCAGCACCACACCAACTGCGTGTGGTAGCACAAGTCTATAATCCTCATACTCAGGATGTAGAGACAGGAAAACCAAGAGTTCGAGGTCATCTTCAGCAACATAGTGAGTTCAAGGCCAGCCCAGGAAACACATGACCCAGTCTCAAAAGCAAATCAATAAATAGAGCATAAAAGCTAACTGTAGAGAGCCAAGTCCTCTAAGCTGCTTTTTAAGTGCTGATACAGTGGTGTGGAGATGTCACCACTGCTCCTATTGTATACGTGTGGTATCAAATGATTCTATCCAAAACAGCGCTACAACCCTCTGACCAGCAGATTCAGTCTCCTGGGACTGTCTGGAACCCTCTCGGATGCTGTCCCTGTTTGTCCACTATCAAATTGGGAGCTTCCTGCTCTGTTCTGCTAGTGTGCACAGTCCAGCTCTACAGGAAGCAAGCAAGCCTTGTTCCCAGGCTCTGGAAGTCCTTCTAAGCCTGCAGTCCTGGGCATTAACACATTAAATCTCCAATCTCCACAACAGAGCAGCCTTTAACTGTGACTCCCTGATGTCAACCTGCTTAAGACAGGGAAATCTTCTCACCCTCTGACTCATTTTCACATGGCTGTACTGGACCCTTGGGTAGACAGCGATTGGTGTGGAAAGGCAAGGAGTCATGTGATCTTCTGAGAACATTGTGTAATGATCTTACAGTAAGTTATGTCACTGGGGCCTGAGCCATCCTTACAGGTGACTGCAAGCGGTGTGCCTCAGGGTGCAAAGTGGACTTGTTCAGTCAACCCTAGAAAACATATTTTACATTTGATCTCAAAACCAAAATGTCACATATTCCTCTTTATCCACTTTGTTTTGAAGTTTCAAAGAACTCATTTGATTAAATCACTTCTTGCATAGATATTTTCTATAGATCACAATTAAATACACCAATATTGACAGTGGCAGAACCTTGTTAGTGACTTCCAAATTAAACATAGCTTTGTGTTTGAATCTGGGAATCAACTTGCTATTTGCTAGATCTAGTATTTGGTTTTGGTTAGGAGCCTCTTCCTCCTTTCTTTCTTTCCTTCCTTCCTTCCTTCCTTCCTTCCTTCCTTCCTTCCTTCCTTCCTTCTTTTGTGTATGAATACTTGGATGTGTGCGGGCCTGTGTGTGCACACACGTGTGTGTACAATGTGACATGTGTGTGCAGATCAAAGGACAACTTACAGGAGATGTTCTACCCTTTCTGTCATGTGGAGTCTGGGGATCAAACTTAGGATCCCACACTTGGTGTTAGGTACCTTTAACTGAGCCATCTCTTGGCCCCATGAGGAACTACTTTTGCATTCAATATTTTATACTTCATATGTTATAATTATTCCGAAAGACAATGTTCATTCTCTGCTAAGCATGTTTTTTACTTTAGCTGCTTCTTTACATCTGAATCACATTTAACTTTCCCTTCTTGTTTACACTCAGATCTAGCCTCAGCACGAAGACACCATCTCTGGATTACAAAGCTGGGGCTAGGAACTTTCCAGAATTTCCTCCTGTCCCTGGATATAGGTATTTACTGACATTATAACGACCTGGTTATCCATCTCTGTAGGCCTAAGCCTCTTTGGCAATGGAAGTTTTACCTGATTCTTCTCTGTCTCTCAGCGTTTTAACTGGGACTCTCTTGGGCCACACTTACTGAGTCTGTGTGCACCACATGAAGGTAGATGCTCTATTTCTCATCTCTGGTCTCCCACATCTATCCCAGTACAGACGTCTTATATGAAGTGTTTTGAAATACACACCTGAGAACTAGTAACTGAAACTTTATCTCCCTTAGTGAACCAGATTGACTAGCCACTGGAATTGGATTGATGAGGGACTTGGGAGGGAGGGCTGCGTGTTATGTGTGGTCTGCATGTATGTGTGGGCAGCATGTGTCTGTGATCTGCATGTATGTGTGGGCTGCATGTACATGTGGGTTGACATGTGGTCTACATGTATATGTGGTCTGCATGTATGTGTAGGCTTCATTGTATGTGTGGGCATCATAGATATGTAGGCTACTTGTAAGTGTGTGCTTCATGAACCTGTGGTCTGCATGTTATGTATGGGCTGCATGGACCTGTGGTCTGCATGTATGTGTGGTCTGCATGTATGTGGGCTGCATGTATGTGGGTTGCATGTGTATGTGTGGGCTACATGGATATGTGAGCTGCAATTCTGACCCGGAAAGAAAAGAGGTGAACAGAAGAGAGAATACAGTGCAGCCTGGGGTGGTAGGGGTGACTCCATCCATGGCAAGGCCCGCCCAGGAGCTACTAAACGAACATCACGTTAGCCTTCCACAAATGTCCTGCTTAAGGGCTGTGCTGGGTACATGGCATTAAAGGTATTTGGCTTTCAGAGGTTTTCAGATTTTAAGTCAAAAAGAATTTTCTAGATTTTCCTATTTAGGGCATGAAATACTCTTTCAGACTCAAAGTCTGGAGAACTGGTTTACTGTGGGTACAATCAAATGCATCTTGTTTCAGCTGGGAGCGGCCCAGGCCTCTTTAAGGCTCCTTGAGAGCATGCACATTTGAACACAAAAATTCTTGTAACTATGGGTATTAACTTGTCTAGTCCAATATCCTCGGAAGGCTTCATAAACAATGCTTTCTATGCAGTGGTTTGTTTACTTTTCAATATCTGTGACTCCTATGGTTGGTAGAAATGTTTGTTAAATGAGACTTTTTAATCAAGTACTCTTTGTATCTTGACTACTTAGGCTCTGATGCTCAGTTACCTCCTTGGAGCAGGTTCTTGTTCAGAGCTTGAAAGTTAAGCAGTCTTTTATCTAGCCAGATGATAAAACATTGCTCTTTTTAAAAAAAATTTAAAATTACATTTATTTGGTATGTGTGTATGTGTGAATGTATGTGTATATGTGTTTATGTGTCTATATGTATATCTGTGTGTGTTTATGTGTGTGTGTCTGTGTATATGTTTATATGTGTGCATGTCTGTGTATGTATGTGTTTATGTGTGTATGTATGTATGTACACATTTATGTATGTTTATTGTATGTGTATGTTTATGTTTGTGTACATGTGTGTATGTATGAATGTGTGTTTGTGTGTGTGTATGTATGTGTGTGTGTGTGTATATGTGTGTGTACGTGTGTGTGTGTGTGTGTGTGTGTGTGTGTGTGTGTTTATGTGTTTCTCAGGGGACTGGGAAAATCAAATGGGAAAGATTTGGGGGGGAAGGTACTAGGGCATTGAGACAAGCCTTGAAGAACAGAATGGACTCCAAAAGTGAGGGGAGGGAGATGTACGTGTGTATATGCTTATGTGTATGTGTGTATATGCTTATGTGTACATGTGTATATGCTTATGTGTACATGTGTATATGCTTATGTGTACATGTGTATATGCTTATGTGTACGTGTGTATATGCTTATGTGTACGTGTGTATATGCTTATGTGTACGTGTGTATATGCTTATGTGTACGTGTGTATATGCTTATGTGTACATGTGTATATGCCTATGTGTACGTGTGTATATGCTTATGTGTACGTGTGTATATGCTTATGTGTACGTGTGTATATGCTTATGTGTACGTGTGTATGTTTCATCCATCAGAGGGGCAATATAAGTGAAACAGGACTGGCCAGGCCATGTAGGTGGTTGCCATGTGCTGTGCCCAAGGTTTGAGTTTGTTGTGAGGAAGAAACAGGAGAGAGAGGATGCCAGCCAGCGTGCCTTGTAGACTCCTGACTCCCAGAAGTCTAGACAAGTCTGATCCTGACAGAGGGAACCTTGGAGGTTAGGCAAGCAGGGAGAGAGGTCAAGTCACTGGCTTGTCAGTTGCAGGCATCAGGCAGGGGAGCTGTCTTGGGAAAGGCATCATGTGGGAAAAGAGGGTGAGTACCTGGGTTTGCCAGGATAATGCTTCAGTTTTCCAAGACAAGGAAAAACAAGCCCGTTCTTGAACGTGTTTCCAATAAATTTAAAAAAAAAAAAAAAAAAGAAGAAGAAGAAGAAAAAGAAAAAGAATAGGAAAGATACTGCTGGGTCCAAATTTGCTAATTACTGCTGTGATTAAAGCAAGACCTTTCATGTTAATTCCTTCGTAAGATCCGTAACCTTTGAACACAGACAGGACCTGACCATTCCTAATGCCAAGGCAATTAGGAACTTCATGCCAATTCCCCAGGGGCCATGGGCCTTCTTACAGCTCCCAGTTCCTGGTGGCAGATCTGTCTTCTGGATTTTCAGCACTTGGCGGTGGCAATGTAGAATCTCAGCAGAACATAAGCAATAGTAAACTGGAAAACTACATAGATGGCTTTAAAAGGTAATCATAGTTTTTGTTTCTTTTATTTTCTTTTATTAGAAAAAGTCAAAGGGGGTCTGGATGTGGCAGTCCATAACTTCCCAGCTCTCGGGAGACAGGGACAGAGGGTTTGTCAGGTCAAAGTGTGCCTAGGCTACATATTGACATGCTTTGGAAGGAAGGAAGGCAAGAAAGAAAGGAAGGACAGAAAGACTGGAGTTCATCAAACACATAACACATATTTTGGGAAATGCCTGACAGAACAGAGAGTGCAAATGTATGACAGGTATGTTTAGAATTCCACAGAGATGAGAGAGTTTCAGAGATGACAGAGGTGGCCCCGCAGGGCGTGGAGGACAAGCAGCAGAGGCTCATTCTGATGAGACAGGCATCCTGGCCCCATGCAGAGGTTTTGATCCTTGAGGTCCAGACATTCCTGATGTGGATTCCAGGTGTGTAGACTCCAAGCACCCGAGGGGTTTCAGGTGTGGTAGAAGTGGTCTTCAGAGGATGGACTTCCCTGGGCACTCTGGGCCCAGTCTTCCCCTCACCACCATCTTCTCAAAAAAGCAGACGATGTGCTTGTTCTGTAAGTTAGTTTCAGGGAGAAAGCAGATGTTGGAGGGAGAAAGTCCGGGTGGGGTCTCCACCCACTCACTGACAACTTCCTCTCCATGAGCTATCTAACCTTCCCTATCTGAAAATCCCAGAGAAGTGCTTACCTCAGGGGTGATGAGCCACCTCTGATGATTTTAGTGAAGGTGTCAGTAACAACATCTGTCTTGTGTTGCATGAACTGACAGCGAACGGATGGCTTCACATGACCAGAAAATTGATCCCAACTTCCTCCTCCAAGGGCCCAATTCCCCTATTAAACAGTTCTACCAAAAAAAAAAAAAAAAAAAAAAAAAAAAAAAAAAAAAAGATTTCATAAAGAAATTCTGAAATCTGGTGTCTAAGTTACCACTCTTACAAGATATTTAAGAAGCGCCCTTTAACCTATAAAGGGCATTACAGGGCTGGGACATGGCTTGTTGGTAAGGTGCTTGTCTTGAAATATGAGGGCATGGGTTTAGTCTCAAGAATCCTCAAGAAACAAAAAAATCAGGGCATGGAAGCACATATATAATCCCAGGGGGCTCTTGATTAGCCAGTCTAGCCTACGTGCCATGTACCAGGCCAGTGAGAGACCCTGTTTCACTTGATAACAATTACGATATGCCTCAGGAATGACACCAAGTTTCTCTCTCTCTCTCTCTCTCTCTCTCTCTCTCTCTCTCTCTCTCTCTCTCTCACACACACACACACACACACACACACACACACACACACACACACACACACACACACACACACACATGCATACCGGCAATATCATACTATCATACTGCATAGCCACTGAAACTGACAAACAAGACCTGAGATGGGAGAGAACTGATTGGTGGGCTTATTTCTAAAGGCCCAGTTGTTTACCAGGCAAAATGAGTTAAGTGTTATTCTTCTAATTACTTAGTAGCCTTTTTTGTCTGTGAAGAATACACAGAAGCCCTGGGAAGGTAACTCTCCTGTGTTTTAGTTGGAGAAAGGAGTAACAAAGAGTCTAAACTTGGCATGCAAGCGAGCCGTGCTCTGGAATCCGGGTGGGTCTAGGAAAAAGCACAGACCTCAGTGGAAAACGTGGATGGGTGTGCAGGAAACCCCCATAAACTATAAACTGGCTGCATTCTGTTCGAGTTGGGTTGGAGAGAAACCTCAAGGCTGTTGGAAATGAGAGGAGAGGGAACATCACGTACCTTCTGCTCTCAGGAGCCCCTTTCCTACCCTAGGAAGCAGAATGAGGTTAACCACCGACAGCTTGCACACGTCCGCTGAACCTGAGCTTCCAAAGCACCTATGATTGTAGCCCAGGCTGCCGGGAGGATTGGGCAGTGTGGCCTGCTTCTCTCCAGATTCCCATCTCCTGCCCTTCAACTTGATCTCCACTCTGGTTCCACCTCTCCCTGTGAGGTCCCATTCAGTTGCAGAAGGCTTCTTGCCCCACCTCATGGCAATGGCCCTTCCGGGAAAGCCAGTCTTTGCTTTTTCTATTAGCACCTCATTATCTGTTTCCCCAGGCTGGCCCAGACTCTGATTTTCCAGCCCCATAAAGTCTGACCAATTCTGCAGTCCCCGAATCTCATCCTCTCTAGGCCAAGCAAGATGGCAATGTGTCTGTGTGGTGTGTCGGCGACTAGTGGTTATTGTGTCTGCCTCTGAGAATGTGTTTGGGGTAGATACCCTCACAGGAGATAAGTCCCTGGAAGACTGATGACACCATATGCTTGGCTGCAATGGGACCTGCTACCCTTTGCAGGGTCTAGCTTTGCTCCAGAGTTGGGTGCTGTTCAATATTCACCAATAGGTTTATTTGGCTTATGGGTTATAGTCCTTTATGAAGAGAAGCCAAGACAGAAATCTGGAAGTAGGAACTGAAGGCCACTCACTGGGTCATCCAAAAAGATGGAGGGAGAGACCTACTGGGAGGGGGCTGGGCCAGTGACTTCTGACAAGTCTGCCCTCCCTTCAGCTCCCTCTTTTGGAGACAGTGGACTGGGGGAAGTCCATCCTCTGAGGACCACTTCCACTACACCTTGCTTTGAAGTAGAGCGAGCTGCCGAGTGGCCCTAGAAAGCAGATCTAAGCAGCCCTCTCCTGTGTTTCTATTAGGAAAGACGAGTCTGTATGGTAATTATACCTCAATACCCACAATCCCTAGCTGCTGTCATCATGCCATGCAAACTTCCTGTGTGTCATGCAGGGCACTGTTGGACTGGACGTGTAGATTAGCTCATGAAAACTTGGTTAGTTCTTAGCTCTCATTTTAATTTTTAAAAAGATATTTTATTTTATTTTATGCAGTTGGGTATCTTGCCTGAATGTATTTCTGTGTTCTCTCTCTTTCTCTCTCTCTCTCTCTCTCTCTCTCTCTCTCTCTCTCTCTCTCTCTCTCTCTCTGTGTGTGTGTGTGTGTGTGTGTGTGTGTGTGTGTGTGTGTGTGTGTGTGCAGTGACTGTGGAGGCCAGAAGGGGGTGTTGGATCCACTTGAAATGAAGGTACCACCCATGTGGTGGTTAATAGTTGGAATCAAACCTGGGTTCTCTGAAAGGGTAGCCAGTGCTCCCAATTGCTGGGCCATCTCTCCAGCTCTTTGTTGCAGTATTTGAGAGGGATAAAGGGGGAATGTCTGCACATTACTCTGAGTCCACCTGAGCTCCTGGAGGAGTCACATTACCTAAGCATCCTGACAGGAGAGAAGACGCTTTGCTCTCTATTCACAAAGCAATCTGCCACTCTGACTTAAGACATTCCTAATCATTTTCTAGATAGTCTGTTCCACTGTCCAATCCATTCAATTACCTATCAATTACCTATCAATTACCTATCAATTACCTATCAATTACCTATCAATTACCATGGCCAATTCTCCAGACCCCTGGGGTTTTTCCTAGCAGAATTTAGGTTGTGTACTTTCACAGGGCAATTTATTTTAAAACCAGGCAGGTTCCTAAAGCTTGGAGCTTTGAGGATATTGCTCTGGTACCGAGTGTTTGAATGTAGATAGTTCAACATTCGAAACTCATTAAAGATGTCAGTGAACTCTCAGACTTTCACCTTCACCGTGCACCAGGCTGGAAGGCAACATTGAGGTCATTTCATCTAAACCTCTCATTTTACAGATGGGGAAAATGGGAGTAATTGTTGGGCAGTAATGTTAAATTATAGCTCTTCTCAAACCAGCTAGTAGGCTGGTAGGCTCCTCTGCGTGCTCCATTAGAGATTGCATGAGCTGGCGAGTGAGCTGTGACCCCGAGAAGTCACCTTCTGTGGCTTGCAAGTGTTTATGCTCCTGACATGAGGTCTGCAATCTCCTGCGACAGTGACCTTTACCATTAAGGCCTATGGCGCCTCCAGACAGGAGGACTCACTTCTTCCACACTCAGCCAGCAGGTCCAGGCTGCTCACTGCCTGTGAAGTATAACAGGTGAACAAAACACAAGCCCATACTTGGGACCCTCTCAAGATGCCAATCTTGGCTAAAGCCTTTCTTCAAACTTGCCTCCACCTGTGGTGTGTTCCATGTCCTGGTTCCCTTGGCCTTCTTCCACCAAAGCACCTATATTCACAACTCTGAGTGTGAGTTCTTGTCTACCTTGTTTGTCTCAGGGAAGAATCTCAAGTAGTCTAGGCTGTCCCCAAGCTACCTGTGTAGCCTAGCCTGGCCCCAAGCTAGCTGTGTAGCCTAGACTGACTCCAAGCTATCTGTGTAGCTTAGGCTACCCTCAAACTAGCTATGTAGCTTAGGTTGACCCCAAGCTAGCTGTGTAGCCTAGGCTGGCCCCAAGCAAGCTTTGTAACCTAGGCTTGCCCCAAACTAGCTGTGTAGTCAAGGATGACTTTGCTCCTATGGACTTCTTTCCTCCGACACTCAAGTTCCAGAATCAGGGACATGCTACAAGGCCCAGTTTCTGCAGTGCTGGGAACGAAACCCAGGGCTTTGTCATGCTAGGCAAGGACTCCTCTAACTACATCTCCATCTCTATTCAGAATGATCCAATCATTTCACTTGAGCGTAAACCCCATGGAGCAAACACTTTGCCTGTCTATTGTATCCCAGTGTCTAAGTTGTGTGTCAGTGTGTGTGCAGTAGCTTTATTCATTGAAGCAGGTGACTCTTCCTCTCCAAAGCTGACCTCTGTAAGCATTAACACCTCCTACCCTCCATCAAACCCTTGATCTCTGGGTCTTATTCACTGCCATCTTAGCTGTTTGGATAAACTTTATGACCATATGTCTGCTCTTGTTCTGACCCTTCTCTGCAAAGTCCTCCTCCTCCTTATTGATGCAGGCATCCAGTAGGCTTGCATTAAGCCCAGAATTCACTGTTTCTTCCATGTTTCTCCACCCAAGCAGCAAGTCCAGAATTCTCCCCACTTCCAGTCTCCCATCACCTCTTCACATATAACAACTGTGTGGATTTTACCTGATGGAAAACCAAGGTGAGGGCCAACCTGGACTCATGTACTGTTTACCCAAATTCAAAACCCTCCAGATAATCTCCCATGGACACTCCCCTGGCCTCAGTCCACCCAGCCACACAAACCTTCATTCTTTCTGCTCGGTGAAAGGTGAAACTTCTCAGTCTGACTTCCATCCCCTTCTCAGACTCAATACTAGTATATCCACAGCCTGGTCTTGTTCTGCCTTTGTGGTACCCCAGTGATTTGCAACCATAAATAGACATTAGGAACAAATTAAGAGCTTTTTAAAAAATGAACAAGACTTGGGTTCAAGTACCTGCTCCTGAAGATTCTGATTTGATTGGCTTGTGCTGGAGCCAAGACATTGGCACATCTAAAAAGCCCCTGTGTGGTGGTTCTGTACAGCTGAAAAACACTGGTGGCAGATGAACCCTATTACCCAGCCAGAGGAGAACACTGAACACTCTTCACCAATCCACACTTCTGCCTGGTGATTTCTCTCTTGTTAGCAAATTTTTTTTTTCTCCCATTTCTTCTTTACTATAGGAAATTTACAAAGACTTCTTTGACTCTTTGAAGTGACACTAATCTGACTTTCTCTTGTAAACAACCAGTCCTCTCTATTGATCACATTCATTCAAGTATACCCAGTCAACTCTATGTCAGACACAGGCAACATAGATGTGAAGACCAGATCCTTGTTCTTGCCCACAATCTTTTAGAATGAGTGAAACACATAAACCAGGGAATACTGAATTTTATCATTGAAATGGATAAGCATGCATGAGTAAATGAGAACTACTTAGATGTTAATGATCTGTTGTGCTGGGTATAAAAACCATGTAATACACCAGGATCTGTTGTGCTGGGTATAAAACAATGTAATACCTGCCCATCTCCTCTACTGAATGGTACGTGTTTGAGTGTTTGAACCTCATCACACTCATACTTATAATCTTAAAAGACCAAAAGAGAAAAAGTGTTAAATTCTTGCAGAATGAATGAGAAAACAAATGAACAATGTTTTGGTGGCTAGGACTAATTGAGAAATAATGGAACTTCCAAGAAAATAGCACTATAGTTCAGAGTTTGAGGCAAGGGTAAGAGCTCAAAGATTCATTCATAATTTCCAATCCTAAATTGTTTATTAGATTTCTACCTCCCTCACCATCTTCCTATAGTGTTTTTAAAATGAGAATGAGAATAGCATATTTAAAACTAGGTCCCATTTCTAATAAGAAGCAAATGCTGGAGATGAAAGGTGATACTTAGATGGGTAGTAGAAAAAATTGAGGGCTATTAAGAGAAACCCATCTAACAGATCCATAATTCTTCCCTCTCTCTCCCTTGACCTTGCCATGATTCCCAAGTTGAGCTGTCAGGCTTCTTAAATGTGTTATTGATAAGGCTGTTTCAATGGCCACTGATGAGTGTAGCAGTATTTTCTGTATGTGTGATTTCACTAGGGGCAAGTTAGGTAAGTGATGAGTTGATATGCCTGTGAAGGTTGTTGCTTTCTCCAGTGTCAACCTAACCATAACCTGTGATCAAATACAGCCTAAGAAATCCAACATTCTTGGCAAGAGAACCTACTTCTGAATGTGCACAGACTCCCTCAGAACACCAATGACACCTTCAAGAGTATGGGTCAAGACGGGCAAAAATACATTCTTCTTAACTTGGAGGATTTTAACTGTGAAGGCTTACTTCTCAAAGAGATAGAAGAGTTTTCAAGCACATAATACTTCAACAACAGCATCTTAAAAGACTCTGCATGAATGATAAGGGCACAGGAATCACTCATGTATTCTTAGTCATGCTTTTGATAGTCATTCATGTTTCATCTTATAAACTGACTAGTAATCCATTTCCTGGTTCATGTGTTGACACATTTCTAGAGTCATGAGTCATAAAAACAGATTTAGAGACCTGGCTTGTGCCAGGGGCTACTGAGAGCACAGGATGAACTCAGCCCAGCCCATGTCCCTGAATTATGGGTTCCCTGCCATGAAGAAGGAAAGTGCACAAGGCTCTGGAGCATCAGGCTCCAGGAGTAAGGGTGGCGATGTCATACTCCTTAGTTGTGAATGGGAAGAAGGACTCTTCACTGACTCTGCACTGAGAGCCAGGGAAAGGAAGCACTGACTGAAGCTTAAAGGGATGTGGTATCACAATGGTTGGTGTTTCACATAGGGAAGGCAGAAGGACAAGTAGAAGGACAAGGTGACCTGCACTGTAACAGGCCCCGAGAGCAGCTCATGCTCATTGAAGTGAGGATGATAGAGAGGTAACTCCAGAGATGTGGTCCAAATGGTAGGGAAGCTAGAAGTGAGAGACCTGAACTATGGGTTCGGAAGTTCAGAGTTCATCAAATAGAAAATGAGGAGCAATGAGGCTTGACGCAGGGGAAGAATGGGGTGGAAGCCCACACATCCCATCCACACACAGGTCCTCACTTTTGAAAAATTGTTTTTGCATGTTAGAAACATTGGTTATAAAGGGGGGAGTGGCGTGAAGTGGGTCAGTTGAAGCCAGAGGAACAGCAGGCAAGATGTTAGCAGAGAAGAAGCACAAGGCCCGCACCAGGATAGTCTCAAAAGAGCAGAGGAGCAGGGTTAGAAACAGCATCATGCAGGAGATAAAACTGGCGATTACAGGGCCTAATCCTAAGGAAGGGAGCCCAGGATGGACTTCTGCTCTGGCTTGTGTCAGTGGGGCTGTTCAAAAAATATGAAACAAGAGTAGCTTCAGGAGAAAGGTTGATGGCTTCCCCTCTGATGACTCCACATTGTACCCTCCAGGGAAGGCTGACATCTTCCATCAGCAAAGAGTATGTGTGGTATGGAGGTGGAAATATCAGACACCCCCCTTCAGCTCCTAACTGCAGTGGCTGTGTGAGAACATTCATTCTGAGACTCTGGGCTGACTCTCCCCAAGATGTGCTCAGGTTCCTTTTCTTTAATTCACACATACATGTACCCAACACACACCTCAGCCCTGCTGTGTCCTGGGCCCAGGCACATGTAGTACAGACAGCTTACACTCCAGTGAAAACCTCTGGGCTGTGATGGAGAAAAGGCCGCCTTTGGACAGACTGTGGTCTAGACATGATCTCAGGTTAACTCTTTATCTGAGTCCCAGTTTATTTATATTTATCAGAGTTTCACCAGCCATTCTGAAATTTGGAGTTAAAAGTATCTACACTGTCAACACAGTGCTGGACACATGTACATTCCCAAGACTGATATTTCTAATTATCTTATTGATATGGGCATGAGAGCAAGCAACTCCACATACTGGAACTAAGTATTTTCTAGACAAAGCACATTGTCAAACATGGAGGAAAAGCACTGAACCCATCACCACAGCTAAGAAAACACCTGCCTACAGTGGTCAGTGTCTCCATACAAAATCTGAAAACTCAGGGAAAGGGAGGGTTTTTCAGAAGGGAGGTTGTGGTAACAGGCATCACTAGCCAACAGGGACAGCTCACTGGGACAGCTGTGAGTCACTCAGCTTGTATAGACTGAGGAGTAGCTGGTACCAAAGCCAGCAGATGGCGCAGCAATGGAAGGGTCTCATAGCCATGTTCAAAAGCTCAGGATTGAGTTTTGACTAACCAATAGTGGACACTGCCAAGCTAGACAGCAGATGGCTTTACAGGGACTGTCGAGGCCTTTGTAGGTAGAGCATTCTTAAAGAGGACTTGAGACGGGAACCTCAAGTGTGACACCATTGTAGCAATCAAAGAAATACAAGATAATGGGTTTTGCACTAGAAGATTCTACTAAGAGAGGACATGAAATGTTAAGTGTGGGAAGCAACTGTTAAAATGCAAGTGTTAAAGTGTAGGAACGCATAAGTCTTAAAATGTAAAGAGTAGAAAGTTCCAAGAGCAAATCTTGAACGTGCCACACATGCTAAGTACTGTTCTGAATCTGTGGGAGTGAAGGGTCACGCAGCCATACCCTGCTGAAGGCTGAAGCCTCTCCCAGTTCATACACTCCAGTCTGTGGCCCACGGAGCCTGAGCATGGCTCTCCTTGCGTCTACTTGTTACACTATGTGCTGAGGACTGAAGCGCTTGCTTCTATACTGAAGCATATGGTTTCCTCCTGGTCACAACTCCTTAAATAATCTATTAAGCAACTATCTTCTAGAACCACAGCTAGGCAGATGGGGCCTGCCACAGATCCATGTTTAAAAGGTCAGAGGTAAAGCTTTGACGAATGGGGAATCCTAATTTAGACAGTTGGGGCTTTTAGTCTAAGTGAACTGAAGCTTCACTATGTATGACATTCTAAGAGGAAGATGACTTGAGAGAGAGAGAGAGAGCTCAGGTATGAACCTGTTGGGGTTTCACAAGAACTACACACAACCAGAGATGAACTGAAGTATGCGGAAGTACAAAGAGGCACTGGCAGTGGTCCAGGGATCAGCAAGTTCATTCTGTGAAACCAACTGAGAATAAACATCTGGAAAGGACAGAAGACTAACCGGCAGAGACAGTGAAACAGCTCCCTTTAGAAGGACCCAGGACTGAGAGACCACTAAGCAGAGTCTGTCGGGTGTTCTACTTAGGCAGAAGGACCCAGGACTGAGAGACCACTAAGCAGAGTCTGTCAGGTGTTCTACTTAAGGCAATGGCTCCTTCCCTTTCCCTTACTGGTAGTTGCTGAAAGCAGATGTCTTGGATTTTCCTTTCCTTTCATGGTCTGTTGGTCTGGCGGTGACAAGACCAACAGAAAGAGGTGAGGACACACAGTGTAAAGGCACTGCCAAGGTTTTTCAGCCACAGTCCGGTTCCCAGATCTCCTATTATCTTGTCTGCTAATAGGGCACAGAACCAATCCAAGCAGGAACGTGGGTGCTGACTACTAGGTTTTCTTTAAGTGTTAGCTCAACTCAACTGGTAATCTTACTGTTCTTCTACCTCATCCATCGCTCTCGGCCTTTGTCCATTTTAACATCACTCTCTGACATCAGATGATGGGCAGAATACAGCTGGGTTGCCTCGGCTTGTATAAACTGCGGACCTAATTTTGGGGGTACTTAATATCATTGTTCGTTAAAACCATTTCCACAGTAGAGCAAAAACAGTACTTAAAACTTACATGTAGGCCTTGAGTGTAACTCAGTTGGTTAAGTGTTTGCCTTGCAAGCATAAGGAACTGAGTTTGATTCCCCAGAGTTTGAATCCACATAAAAAGTCAGGTGTGGTGGCTCGCAGTCTCAGTATTGGGAAGACAGAAACTGAAGGATTCCTGGGACTTCTGACTAACCCACTTAGACTGTTTGGCAAGCTCTAAACCAGTGAGAAATCTTATCTTAAAAACCAAGACACATGGCTCCGGAGGAACCACAAGCAATGTTGTCCTCTGACCTCCATGTATACCTGCACGCAAGTGCATATGCAACCCCACACCTATAAACACACATGCACATGAGAACAAGTCTTTTTCAACTGCTTTTGCATAATGCAAAAGAAATGCTCAGAAATTAAGAAATACATATAGACATGACAAAAATAATATTTGGAAAGCTATAATAGGACACACAAACATGAACTGAGGGATTTTATTTCATCCAGTCAATGGTGGAGGTGGTGTGTGTGTGTATGTGTGCTGTGCGTGTGTGTTTGTGTGTGTCTATGTGTGTGTATGAATATGTATGTGTGTGTATGTTTGTGTACTGTGTTTGCTGTGTGTGTGTCTGTGTGTATGTGTGTATCTATGTGTGTGTATGTATGGGTATGTGTGTGTGTCTGTTTGCTATGTATGTGCTGTGTGTATGTTGTGTGTATGTGTTCCTGTGACGTTTCTCTCATTTTGAATGAAGAGGACCTGTGTGCCCCGCCTCCTCCTCCTCCTCTTCCTCCTCCTCCTCTTAAACAGTGAGTTCTGCAGAGAATACTGGTCAGGGCGACCAAGCCAGGATAGCCTGCCCTGACTCAGCACTCCCAGCTCAGTATGAGCCCCACAGGAGCACTATGGCCACCATGGTCAAGACCTCAGTCTCCAGCTATGCTCCCCAGAAGAAAAGCGTTCAGATCTAAGCCAGCACTGGAAGGAGTCGCTGAGTACAGGATCCCTTGGTAATGCTGCATAGTGGTGTGCAAATGACGCTTTCATCCTTCTTTCAGAGGGAGAGCCTTCTGTTCAAGCAGAGTTCCCCCAAGATCCTGCCTACAGGGACAGATGGGAGAGCTAACCTTTGTGTCTCTGTGTCAGATTTATGGGACGGACTATGTATTTCTTGCCTGTTTGGGGTAATACTAGTAACTGCCACCCCCAGGGGAAAAGGGGAGTCAGCCACTGAGAGGCCGCTCGGGCTCCTTCCTGTTTCCTGTTTGCTGTGGTTGAGGTGGGGACCCAGGCCCACTGCTACACAATGTGAGCTGTGGCTTTTCAGCCTTAGTTAGCATCCTATGGGAGTTACTGGGAACTCGGCTCAAGAATTTTTGAGTAAGAATTTTCATGTGAAGTGATCCCAGGAAATGTGTGCATATCTTGAAATGCAGTGTTCATTGGTCTCTAAAGCAATGGATCCACTAGGCTTGGTAGCTCATGACTGTAATCCCAGTATTCAGAAGACAGAGGCAAGGGGAACACCGTGAGTTCAGTTCTGAGTTCACTCAGACACAAGCTCTGCCCACATTGGTCCTCCCTATCCCATATGTGTCAAGCTTTCTCTTTAGTGATTTAACATAGATTAATGGCTGGGCCTCTACCCAGCCCTCTAGTTCAATCTATAGAGCCCTTGCAACACAAGGTAGGACCTGGATTTGATTCCTAACCCCCATAAAAGAAGCTGAGCTGGTGCTCTGCATCTGCAATGCTGGTGCTGGGAGGTGGAGACAGGGGGATCCCTGAGTCTTGCTGACTAGCCCAGAGGCAGAATTAGCATGCCCCCAGGTTCAGGGAGACTCTGTGTCAAGACAGAAGAGGTGCAGTGATTGAGAAAGACATAGAACATCAACCTACAGCCTTCATACACATATGTGCACACATGCACCCACATACCTGTATGCAACACACAAGCACACACAGACTCATACACAGACACATACACACACAGAGACACACACACAGACACACAACATACACACATGCACACACACATACACAGACAGACGCAGACACATAGACACACACACACCACACACACAGACACACACAGACACATAGACACACACCAATCACACATACACACACCACACACACACACACATACACACAGGCACACACACATATACACACATACATACACAAGCACACACACATACACACAGACACACACAGACATACAAACCCACACACAAACACACACACAAACACACACACAAACACACATACAGACACACACACACACACACACACACACACACACGATGAACTGAAACTCATCCCTCCAGAACCCATCTTTTAGTGTAAAAGGCACATTCCAGATCATAGTTTTACAGCAGCAGGGGAAGTTGTCAGGAATTGCTGGCAAAGGAGAGAAACAAGAGAAAGTCTGCCAAGAATCAGAGCTGACGCTTCAGCTGGGCTATGTGGAATGAATAGGAGTTTGCAAGAGGCAGAAAGGGCCCTGCAGTAACTGGACCTGCCTGAGCAAGGGCAGCAAGCAGGATTCTGCTTTATCAGCAATCCCTCTGGGCCAAGTACAAACTCTTCAGCCAACTAGACAGAGCCCTAAGCTAACCTAAGGGAATAGTCTTCACTGCTCATTGCAAACCAGGCTCCTGGATTTGAACAACTGGGACATGTCTGAGAGTAAATGACTCCACAGATTTGGCTATGGCAGAGTGTGGAAAGTTTCTCAGCTGGACACTGTAAGTACATCTCGTTTACAGTAATATCTGGACAGCCTGAGAATGAGCCATGCTGGGGAAATTGAATTTTCAGATTAACGGCATAAAATGGAAAGTCTGGTTGGAAATCCTTTCTAATTGTGTTTTCCTTTGAAGAAATGAGCGCTGTTGGCATCTTAAAGCCATCTCACTTTAAGCTTACCTGGAAAGACACAGAAAGAGAAAGGGAGAGGGAGAGGGAGAGGGGGAGGAGATAGAGAGTGCGCACTGTGTATCCTTGTGTTTTTTTTTTAAAAGATATATTGATGCATATCTGCTATCCCAGCACTGGGAGTGCAGAGGCAGGGGGATTACCATAATTTAAGATTATCCTGGTCCACCTTGTACATTTGAGGCCACAGAATGAGACTGAGACCCTATCTCATCTTCTCTGAGGCTTCTTTTCCCTCCTGTCTGTGCCCCAACCACCTGTTGACTCTAGAGGGAACCCACAGCTCACAGGTTCCTACTTCTCTCAAGCATCTAGCACCAGCCTGGTCTATACATCAGACATTTCATCTTGGATTAATGGAAGTGCTAATTAAAAAGGAAGTCAGCATCTAGGTTTGTCAGACCATTCTCCATGGTATCAAAAACAATCACCCAGAAAGCAAGTTAAATCTGGTCTTTTCTTTGAATAAAACCCGAGAAGACCCCCATTCTCCCGAGACAAAGATGTGGCAGCTCTCCCACAAGGCCCTAACTCTCCCTGCTCTCACCTATACATCCTCCCCTCCTTGATATCCACCTTCCCTTCTGAAAGGCACCAAGTTCCATCTACCAGGGTCTTTGCCACAGACAGTCAACGCTCACCCAACTTGAAGTTCTTCTGTTTCTTCACTTGGGGAAACCTTCCTGGAACTCCAGACGAGAACATACCATATGCCCATGCTCCATCTTCTGACCTCGACTCCCTCCCCAGCTTACCCATGGACATCTTTGAATTGCTGTTTAATCTTATGCAAGGCGTCATTTCCCCGTCTCTTTCTAGGCTATAGAAAACCAAAGACAAAGTGGCTTGTATTCACTGCTGGGTCTCACGCAGCATTCAGCACATAGTAGGTACACAGTAAGCTCTTGCTTTAGATGAACAAATAGTGAAGAACTAAAGTGTCTTGATCTGTGTGTTTATAGATGCTGTAGATGATGGTTCTTGTGGACTTACGAGAACTTTGTAGACTCAGAATAGAATTCTCCACTCTTCCTTTGTAAATGTAATTTCCTTTGGTGTGTTTCATTTACTGTGAGATGTAGCTGTCAACTCTCATGTGATCCTTGGTAGGCAGATGGATTTTTAACTTCTCACAGTCTCTGGAGTGCAGGAATTATCATTAGCTCTGATCTGTACACTAGCTCTGAACTGGACACTAAGTCTCAAGGGTTAAGAATCTATCCAAAGTCACACAGCTAGTGTCGACCGGAATAGAGTGGGGTACTCTGTCCTTTACACAACAATGGCTCTGGGGAAGTGTTCAGTGTATCTTTAAGTACAGAGGATGTTATGCTCAACCTGACTTCTGAAGGAGCAATGGGATGAGCCAACAAAAGAAGAAAGGAGAACCTTTGGGACAGAATCAAGTGTTCCTAGACATGGGGGCCTGAGGGCACTGAGCTGTTTTGGAAGAGGCAAGTCAGGCTCCATCCTAGAGAGAGCAGAGCTCAGGAGTGAGCCTGAGGTTGGCCTGTGCAGTAGGCACGGCTTACTAAGGTGCTTAGGGTCTGCCCTGTTGCACTGGGAACCACTGGAAGGTTTGTGAGGAACAGTGCCATGGGAATGACTCCACAGGAACAGGATGCTTTCTCTGTGCTGGTAAGAGCCATGGTGCAACCATGGTGATCTAAACCCATGTGGTACCATGTGGCATGTAACTAAAACTCCGGCTCCACAGTTCTTAGAAATATCATGTAACACTGTGAAGACCAAGGATGGTTTACATATCTCAGCTGTTTTCTGCTATTTCCTCCTTTGTTTCCATGTCAGAAGAAAGGGTCCCAAGACCTCTAGACAGGAGAATGTTGGACTGTGTCCCTTGGCTCTCATTCCCAACTGCGTGGATACTGATAGTGTCTACGCTTAACATCAGTGTGTGTCATCATGTTGGAAGGGAGATTAATTGTGATTTATTTATTTATAAAGGGTTTTTGGTTACATTTAGTGTGTGTGTGTGTGTGTGTGTGTGTGTGTGTGCATGTGCACTCATGCCATGGCACATATGTGGAGCTCAGAGGACAACTTGCAAGAGCTGGTTCTCTCCCTCTACCATGTGGGTCCATGGGTTGAACTCAGATTATCACACTCTATAGCAAGTGCCTTTACTTACTGACTGAGCTAACTCCTTAAGTGTGATTTAAATTATTAAGGAACTGTGCTATAGTTACAAAAGAAAATAATATATTAGATGCCTGACTGTGCCAAGGCTTGACTAGGTTGGCTGGTTGACATTATCGTAATTATTACATGTAGAATGTATCGCTTAATTTAAATCCAGATCCACCAGGCCTGGAGAACTGAAGAGGATCAAGTACCTCAGATGAGAGGAGAAAGGGGGGCTGTTAATTTTCAGTGACTTCCCAGTGAAAGTTCTGTCTTCTTTACTCTCAATGGGTACATCAAACCATAGCTGTATTAGCTCCAACCATGACCCTGTCATAGCAACAGCCATAGACAGCTCACTGCCACTGTGTTGGCTTTCCAGAGATCTTAAACGTATACTTCTGTTCACTGTACCTCAGAACAGTAGCTTTTACGTGATAACCTGAAAGGAAGCACAATGACTTGCAGAATTGTAAGGTCAGTGTTTTACCAGCAATGGCCTGACACTACTTGCCCTTGGGGGTTGGAGGTGAGGTGGTAGGGAAGCAATGACACAGACTCTGGGAGCAGGTGAGAAATGCTGCAGCAAGCTTGTCTGACAGCTGCTGCAAGCTCCCAACTTTAGCACTCTCCACCTGCACCCCACTGGTCCCAAGAGAGTTTCTCTTCTAAACAGCAGCTCCTGATTGGCTGGCTCTGTCTGCTTAAGCAATCTTTGGTCTCTCAGGCAGTCCTCAACTAAGTTCTCCTACAGGAGATGTCTATGCAGCTGTCTGGCCCTTGGTGTTTATGCAGAGGCGGCCTTGACGTTCCTCCTACATTGTTTTAATATCTCCATGGGTCATCCTTATCTACTTAAAAATTATATTCCAAGAAAGCAACCATGTGTCTATCAAGCTCACCAAAAAAGACCATACTACAAAAAGTGGTTCAGAATCCCTGAACGGATTTGTCAAAAATGAGACCAGGGCTGGGGAGCGTGGCTCAGTTGGTAGAATGTTCACATAGCATGAGCCAAGTCCTGGGTTCAGTCCCTGGCACCTCACAAGCCTGGCATGGTAGTACATGCTTACAATCCCCCAAGCAAACAAAAGAGAAGTCCTGATTACCAGCTTACAGGCTGTTTCTAAGAATCATGCAGGAAAGGCTGTACCCATGGGGCCACAATGCCTGCATTTGTTTTTAGAGTTCCTAGTATCAGGATGCCGTTCTAAGAACACTGCATATAAAACCTTGTCTTTATTGTGGACTTCTAGTCTGCTCTGGATCATAACTTCATTCTTCCCTAAAGAATATCAGATTTATCAAATAAAAATGAGATGACCGTGCTATTTACATGTCTCTACACAGTACATATATAGAGAATACATATAAAAAACATTTTAGATCAACAATGGATAATTTTAGTATATTATTAAATATTAATTACTAAATATCACCATAGTTATAAGGAAAAGTATTTGCTATCCGTCTGAAATTCAAATTTAACTGATCATCTCATATCATATCTGGCAACTCTAATATGACCAAAATTGAGCCAACCACCCTCCAGCTAATAAAGTACAGATGGCTTAAGTGTGTTGTATTTCCCTATTTCCTGATGGAGGTTAGCTAACTGCCAAAGGGCTAGGATTTCAAAATACATGAAGGTATTTTGAAATTAGAAAACATCCATCACTCAGAGATCACGCGTGAGCACGTGTTCAAGAAACGGGTGACTCAGACATAGCCCAGTCCTGGAAGTGCATCATCCTCCATGTTAGGTAGTCGGTACGAACTGTGCTCCCCGGAGACCTGAGGGCTCTAGCTTCGGCATCACAGACACGTGGTCAAAGCACGGACTAAGTGTGAGACTGGATTGTGAAACATTTTAACACGGGTCCTGCTATTAAATAACTTGATTCCAAACCAAGCAAGAGTCAGTCATTTCCTTTGTCTGGTATATGATTCCTATTAGGATAATAAAGGCCAGGAGATTTTCCACAAGGGGAGGAAACCGTCCCCAGTGACAGGTGAATCACGCGGAGGTCCATTCCTCACCATTCAGATCGCAATCATGTTTTATTTTGCCTTTTTTTTTTTTTTTTTTTTTTTAAAGAAAAAGTATCATAAGGCCAGAAGAACAAGATGCCACATTTACAAGGTGCTTCCTGTGCCTTGGTCACCTTAAAGTGAAATAGGTGCTTGTGGGTAGCAAAAGGGTCTCCACACAGTGACTTCATGAGGGAGATTTGTTTAGGGGAACTCAATCTGAAGAGCTGCACATATATTATATAAGGACGCATGGTGAGAAGACAGTGCTGCCTGCTCAAACACCCTCCCAAGTCATAAAAAGATGGGAATTAAGGAAAACCGTCCTGTTGACTTTACGCTTGCTGGCTTCCTCCTTGCAAGTTCTGTTTGCACCCAGTTTGCAGTTTGATTAAGTAAAATACAAGATATAAAATATTTGTTTCCCCTGCTGGGCTGTCTGCAAAACCAGATGCTTCCTCTCTGACTTACTCCACCACACTCAAATCAATCCCCACAGCTCTGTCTTTTCTTCCTGCACCACACAGAGCCCTGTTACTCCATCTTTTTCACTATTTGAATTGATCTAGACAAGAGCAGCAAGTGAGTCCGTGTTAGTCTCTTGGAGAAACACCTTCCCCGTAGTGAACATTTTGGGTAGCACATTTAGGGAAGTTAACACAACACCCTTTGCCTTCTTCTCCCTGCCCCCAAAACATAAATTGTCCTCTTTTACCTCACAACAATGCATGTCCAAGCCACGCTGTGTTTAAAGGGGAGAATATGCTTATTATCCTTGTTCTTCACGTGTTGGAGCATGCAAGACTGAGGGCGGTAAACCAAAGGAGATTTCCACTTGCCCTTAGCTGCTGCACACTCCTAGTCTATAAGAAAGCCCGCTGTTATTAAGAGAGAATGTTCAGCTGAAGTTGGTCACTCGTAACAACAGACAGATGTATAATGTTTTATTTGGGTTAGCTAGCTCTCCTGCAAATAAAGAGCCTAAAATTAAACCGTCTTTACGAAACTACGCAGCAAATGATAGCTCTGACTACTCGAGTGTTCAGACCCTGATTCTCTGCCATGGAAAATGGAAAATGAGTCTCTGCTGAACCTGGTGTCTGTTTAGACTTGTCCTTGCTGGGGAGAAGAAAGGCTGACGTTCTATGGAATGAAAAAAAAAATTGGAAGGAATCTGCACTAAGAAATAAGGATATAACTATGCAAACCACATTTAAGGATGGAAAAGAACTTTTTTTTAAAAAAAGAATTACTTATGGAATCTGAAAGAATAATAGTGGAACAGAGACATAAGAAGGCTGAATGTTTGACCACAGAGGCAAATGGGTTCCCGACAGGGTCACATGGTATGTGAAACTGAGGATTAGTCATTGAAGGACCATCTGTTGATTTCCATGTGTGCAACAGAATAAAGAATAAGTGTCTCTGAGTTACTAAGCTGCCCTTGCAATCTTTTGGGAAACTGAGTTTCCTTTAAGACTTGAGTTCTTGGAAAGCACCTCCAGAGGTCTGGGCTTTATTAGCCCACGACCCCATACTTCCATTGAATTCCTCAAGGGAGACTGATCCTGCAGTTGAGGGATGTATTCTCCTCAGGGTCTCCTGTCTTCAGAATCCAGTGAGGTGGATAGCTCATCTCAAGCCATTTCATGTTAACCAGGAGTGACATCTGCTCATGAAGTGCCTGAGAATCCCAAGCACAGTCCAGCCCTAAAGCCAGTTAGCTGCTGGGTGAGGAATCTTCAACAAATCATTCACATTCTTGAATTCTCTTTTAGAGATGTTCAGTGTAGACCAGATCAGCACTCCCTAGAGGGCTTCCAAAGGTCTGCTCAGGTGTGGTGTGAGGGACTTCCTAGCACGCTCCTTGTAGCACAGGAAATAATACTTGGTCCAAGCACCTCTCTACATGATGCTGTTGCATTCTTGACTACAGGACTTGTAGCAGCCTGACTTTAACCTGCAAAACACCCCAGCCAGTCTCCTACAAACGGTTTTTAATGGTCCTTTGCTTGAGTCATGCTTGAGCCAGATGGTGCTTACGGTCCAACCATCCTATCTCTGCAGCGGAGGCCTCCAGAGGTCTTATCCAGCCTGGAGTCATGGCGGATGTTGCTGTACAAGGAGGGAACTTGGAGTGATTTCAGTTGAGTGTGCCCTCACCAGTCTCTCAAGCGCTTTGTCGGTGTGGTTCCTTATTTGCTAAGAAAGTCCACTTGAGTTTCTGTTCTCCGGGAAGATGTCCAGAACAGCTGTAGCTTCCTGGCAGTCTCATGTGCTACAGTGAACCTCATCAGCTTCCTGCTACGACCCCACCCTGTGTTCTCCATCTTCTCTGTAACTTGTATGTCGACCCCTCTTCTCCAAGCATGGCCTCAAGCCTTGCAGCATTATCACACAAGGGCTTAGACCTTTGTACGTCTGGCTCGACACAAGGCATTATCCATCCTTCTTCCAGACCCCTTCAGGGGTCAGAGTGCTCAGAGACACATAGCAAGAGTCTTTATCATCTGGACTGTGGGAATAATTGCAGTATCTGATTAGATATGGCAGAGGCTGATTATTGAACTGGAGATGGCCTTTTACTCTCTGATGAGCGCCATGATGCTGTGTGATTTTCATCTTGAACCACCGGAGGAAGACAGGTGTCACCATGTCCTTGTAACGGCGTTGTAGCTAGGGGGCCAGTGCCAGAGGCTGACAGACCTGGTTCTCTGGCCAACATCTACTGGCTTTATGTAATAAATTATTTAATCCCTCCTGTCTTAAGATCCTCATTTGGAAAACAGATTTGTTTTTCTTCAACTGATAAAGAGAAGGATGGAATAAAAAATGATGTTGCTTTGGAATGTCTACTTCTGAAACCAAAGCTGTCAGTATCATAAAGAGAATGGTCCAGGGACAGTCAGTATGTCTATGAGATTACGGGTCACCAAGCCAACAGATCCACAGATGAGAGGAAGGCTGGGACAGAGGGTTGGGCTACCCATGCGCCATGTTCTGAAGAGCCACCCTGCACCTTGTATCTAAGTGCTGACTTTGAGATAACTCAGTCAGAAGCAGATCAGACACATCTGTCTTCCTACTGAAATTTGGTTAGACTTGGATTATTTCTTTGCTCCAAGTTCTCGTTCTAGACCAGCATTTGTAGTTCACATTATGACTATTTCAGATTTTTTTTTGTGTCATTCCTTTAAATTTCATATCGTTTAGATTAGCGTACAATCCAATACCAAATCATAGTCAGGGCTTCTCTGGTTCCAGTTTTCAGCAGGCTTTATCTCTGGGACCCAGAACTCCTAAACCTCCATAGCTCACACAAGCATCCTCTCTCACCTGTTACAAGTTAGCAGTTACTCTGCTATGGTCCAGCTCTGGACATCTTCCTCCTCCTCCCCTACCCCAGAATAAGGAGTAACTAAAGAGCATTCCAGGAGCAAAACCCTTGCATGGGTTCAGTGCCTCTGCTTAGGCACGGTGAGCCATTGCCATTCACAGCTCACTGGGCAGAAAAGTCACATGACCTCCCCACACAGGAAGCAGAAACACATCCAGCTCAAAGGGGCAGGCCTAGGTAAGGATCCTTTACAAGATCCAGCAGAAAAGTGGGAATAACAGTAATCCCTATCCAAACACACATGGTAACCAAAGTCTGCCACAGTTCTACCTGCACAGACCAGGACAACTGGCTTCTGAATATGCTGGTGTGTGTGGGCAAAGCCACTGGTGTCCTACCCCGTGTTGGTGAAGTTAAGAACTGGGTTCAGCTGGGCAGTGGTGGCGCTCGCCTTTAATCCCAGCACTTGGGAGGCACAGGCAGGTGGATTTCTGAGTTCAAGGCCAGCCTGGTCTACAGAGTGAGTTCCAGGAGAGACAGGGCTACACAGAGAAACCCTGACTCGAAAAACCAACAAAACAAAACAAAAACAAAAACAAAAACAAAAACAAAAAAACTGGGTTCAGAACACAGCCAGGCTTTGAACTGAGTGGGAGGTGGTCTTGAAAAGGAGAGAAGAATTTGGTCCAAGGCTGTAGCAAAGGTCTCCTGATGTGTTTGTGTGGCCCGTCACAGAGTCCAAAGGACAGTAAGTCTGGCTGGGTTTATTTTCAATTACTTTTAAGCCCTCTGAGCTCAGTGAACCCTGAACAAATTCTTGTTAAGCACTTTTTTCCCCCTACTTAATAATTAATCCTGTGTCTACTTAACATGAAATTTAATCTACTTAATCTATCAAAAATACCAGTATGTCAGAAATAGCTGGTGCCCAAGAAGGCTTTCCAAGCTTTTCATATCGACAAGAGGTTAAACTCTTGTCAGAGTTTGAGTCAGAACCTTTGCATTTTGTTAGTCCAGAAAAGCAAGATATGAATTGATTCCAGTCTCACTCCCCAGCCCCTCCTAGGCCCTTGGGAGTGGATGGAACTGGGGCACCAGCAGACGCCTGAAGAAAAGCAGGACCCTGTATTTTCCCTTTCTTCTGCCACTTTGTCTGTCTGCCACAGAACACAACATGATGTTTTCCCAGGGAAAAAACTTACAAAATTCAATTAAAAAATTAATTTCAGACCTTTAGAAAGTCCCGAAGCTGTGCTAACCAGGAGAGGGGATAATGATTCCTAAATGAATCTTATTTTTCTTAAGAAAGTATCTGTGGCAGGTGGAAGATTCTATTTTTAAGAACTAGAAAAAAAAAGGTACTGTGTAAATAGGAGTGGGCTAGTAAAAATAATGGGTGAAATTTGTTGTGAGAGTTAAAAATATCTCTGTACTGATTTTTTTCTAGAATTATTTATATTATAGTAAAGTACTTATTTAACACAAAATATAAATAAAACATTTATACAATTAGTGTAAATTAATATTAGAGTTATTAGTACTGCACAAATAATGAATGTGATATATATTTAATATAAATTTTATAACATTTATATATTTGGTATATATTTGATAATATATATATATATACTCTGTGACCTATATGACTTATTAGTATCTGTAAAATTAATATAAATAATATGTCACAGTTTTGACTAGAATATCTAAGTATTACTGATATTAAAAGCCTCGTCCCTGGCTCTAGGCACTGGGAGTGGCATTTTACCTACAAGGATAGAGGAGATGGATATGCCTGAAGAAATACGCTGGCGCATTCAACACCTGGGCAGCAGTATTATTCAGGATGCGGAGAGGAAGCAGGGTGAGCAAGGAGCATCCTAACGAGATAGAGCTGTACTTCACACTGTGGTGGAAGCGGCGCATGCTCCCAGAGCAGCAGTGTCACGTGGGATCCTATTAGATATGCACATTGTCGGACTTTGAATCTTCCCGGTGGTTCTGAGGCCTGAACCCAGGGCCCTCTCAGGCTAGTAAAAGGTATGGCTCAAGGAGCCCAGCACTGCCGTGACTCAGCGTTGGAGGCTTGAATGAGTCATTTCACCGCAGCCCCTCTGTGAGCGTAAGTGGTAGTGCTCCCCTTAGAGGACTGCAGTGATGCAGTCTAAGCATCATGGCTGAGGCGTGGCTGCAATGTGGGTGTTATATTAGCTATGTGGATTCTACCAGTCACAACTGTTATCCAAGGCTTTCGAACTTGATTGTGTACTACTACTTTATTTTGATTTATCTGCATCTTTTGCACTTTGGATACTTCCTGCCCAGTACATGTTTCCTCTAATTGGCCACAGCTTTCTGGCCACGCACAGGTTGTTTACTTTCAGCGAAGGATAAGCCCAGTGTGCTCTGCCTCCTTCCCAGATCCTCCATTCTCGCAAGGGCCCCATTTCTCTATTAGAAGATTTTTTTCCACTTCCTGCCACCTGTGTTGTTGTTGTTGTTGTTGTTGTTGTTTTGAGACAGGGTTTCTCTGTGTAGCCCTGGCTGTCCTGGAACTCACTCTGTAGACCAGGCTGGCCTTGAACTCAGAAATCCACCTGCCTGTGCCTCCCAAGTGCTGGGACTAAAGGCGTGTGCCCCCACTGCCTGGTCTGCCACCTGTTTTTAAATGTCATGTATTTGTGTAGTGTGTCTTGGTGAATTTATGTGCACCACTGCATATGCAGTGCCCACGGAGGCCAGAAGAGGGATCCAACCCCCTGAAACTGGAGTTACAGATGGCTGTGACCTGCTTGTGGCTGCTGGGAATCAAACTTAGGTCTTTTGCAATAGCAACAAGGCTCTTCCATATGAGCCATCTCTTCCGTCCCCAGGAAGTTCACTTCTCTGCTGAAGAATTAAAGCCTGGGCATTACTGTGAAGTGTAGAAGCCAATGAATCAAACAGCCGAACTGCTAGGAGCCTGTGCTCCAGCCATGCAGTGGACCCACTAAGATCTGCTCTCTGTGAGCCTGAAGGGGCTGAGAAGAGGAATACGGTAACTATAAACCAGTAACTACCATAAGTAAAGGACTGAGAGGCAGACACAGAGGTGCAAAGGCTGACGGAGAAAAGTGGAAGACAGGCAAGGTGGTTGGATGGAGAACATGCGTAGCCAGGTAATAGACAATATGAAGATAGACAGTGGATTAATAGGTTATCTGATAGATGCTGTAAAAATGACACATAGATTGTAGATAGTAGATAAAAAAAAACAGGGAAACAGTAGGCGATTGTTAACTGGTTGATAAATGATTGGTAAATTACAAATGGAGAGAGAGAGAGAGAGAGAGAGAGAGAGAGAGAGAGAGAGAGAGAGAATTTCAGAAAAGAAGAATAAAACAACACCTTGAGTTTAGACCAGATCACACGGGGCGCAGGATGGGGGGAGGGGCCTTGGGAAGAACACCAGTGTGCCTTCCACGGCCTCGGGAGTGTATTGGGAGAACTCTGGTCTGCCTTCCACAGCCTTTGCACCTCCTTCCTCCTCTGGCTCCCCAGCTGAGCCTTTCCCTCCAGGCTCCTCTTCTAGAGTCTCCGTCATTTTTTGAGATGGTGTTGACAGCCCTTTTTACCTAACTCTCTATGGCTCAAGAGTAGCAATGTATTTCCACAGGCAGTGGGACTATTCCGGACTCTTCCTCTCTTGTGTGTGCTGTTTACTTCCTCTGCGCTTCCCCTTCCTGCCTCCTGCTTGGATCACTACAGCCTTGGTGGGGGTGGGTTGACCCTTCTCTCCAGCGCCTTTTGCCAATGAGCTCCCTCCAGGGGCTGGATTCCTAGCGAGGGCTGTGGTGGTAGCAAGGTTTCATTCTTAAAAATTCTTGGCCTCTTCTGGGCATCTTGCCAGATGGCCAGGGATTCGAAGGTAAATGCCGCACCCAGTGCTTTGAAGGAATCCTCAGGGGCCAGGCTGGCTGGGTGCTCTCTGATCTACCTGTGAACAGCACATGTCTGCCCCTCTTTCTTTCAGGCCATAGCAGAGCCCCATGGTAGCCAGGTGGGTGAAGGGAAGCGAGGACGCGCCACTTGCCCTGCAGAAGATTCCTGACCTACAGAGTGAGTGACCAGGTAGTAAAGGGCTTGGAGGGCAGAGGGTTATAGACTGGGGGCAGGGGTTGGAGGAGAGAGGAGGTGGGCTGCTCTGAGACCACCCCTTAGCTGGGGTTTCTCCCTCAGAGAGATTCTGAACCATGCCCTCGCAGAGGCCACAAGTCCCAAGCCCTGATTGCTCAGAGGCACTGTTTATGCATGGGTCCCAAAGCCAGGTGCAAAGGCTTGCAGCCAGAGCTTACCAGAAACAGGAAGGCACACAGATCATCCCAAGCCAGTTCAACTCCCCAGCCAAGCAAGGGAAAAACAGACGCCCAACAGCCCTGCTTTCCAGGGAGCAAGGCCCCAGTCCCCAGAATCTGTAGAGTGCTGCACAGGAATAAGGGCCTCTTCTGTGTGCAGGGCACTCATGTTTCACTTGCCCTGGAAAAACTTAAGCCCTTGTTTTGGATTCAGTGGTTGAGCGGCATGCATGTTCCCCAGGCGCTCTCTTTCCTCTGTCTTTCTTCTTAAGTACACCCAGTCACCTGCACGCAAGCTGTGCTTGTCTTTGGCAGAGCTCCTGCCACAGCTTGCCTCTGCATTAAGCATGGCAGGCTCTTTCCAAGCCTCAATAGGGTTACTTTCTTCCTCATTATGAACTAAGGAGTATGGTCCAGGGCTCAAGAAGGTCCATGCTCCTGTGATGTCCCTGGTTCTAAGTAATAGATCCTAGGAAGTGTAAAGTAGGCTTCAAGAAGTTGAAGCTCCAAGTAACTTATGGCCTTCCTTTTCAATGAAAACAAAACATGTCTTTCCAAGAAAAAAATAAAAAAAGAGCCATTTCAAGGGGGTGTTCATACTGAAACAGGAAGACTTAATGGCCTGTGGCACCATTTTACATCCTGAGCAGGTGCTGACCTTCATGAGGACCCTTGTT
>CM052713.1:79297547-79350454 GCA_028551405.1 Uromys caudimaculatus
TTTTTTTTTTTTTTTTTTTTTTTTTTTTTTTTTTTTTTTTTTTTTTTTATCCAATTCTTAAAATACCAATGAGGTAGGGAAAAAACATGCCAGCTAGGTAGAGTACCTCTATAATTGACTACGTTATCTTTTCCAAGGAATGTAGGAGTCATCAGTCTCAGTCAGCAGGCAGGTGCTTTAAGATGCTCTGCAGCCTTCGGGGGCAGCTCTTCCCCAGCTGCTTGCTGACTGTGGAGGCAGGGCAAAGTGCTCCCTGGAGCTGAGCAGGGAGGCCAGAGCTACTTCTCGGTAGGTTTGTTTCTTTTCTGCAACTACGTTAGATTTCTTGACTATGTATCCTTTCGTTTGTTCTTAAAATAGACTCCTCCAGCTGGTTCTATTTTGATCTAAAGAATAGAGCATAATTGTGTGTGTACCTAAATATCACACCTAAAATGACATTGGTAGCGCTTGTCTAAGAATAACCTGCACAGCAATGGAGATGTTAAGAAAGTTTAATTAGTTGGTACTAGTGGTGCTTTCATGGCTTGATAATTGGGCTTTTCCTAAATGTCATCAGAAGCAGGAGAACCATAGATGCTAAGTTATTCATTTGGACTGGGGTGGCAAATGAATTGATCCAACATATGCAAGTTAAAAGGGAGGTCTAAATATGTATCAATACTACTTTTGTCTCTGAAAACTTGGGGTAATATTGCTATACCAAAACTATTTTATGAGTAGTTAATCTTACATATAAAATTTCATATGTAAGATCAGTTCTGAATCTGGCCAAGCAAGTTTTAAATATTACGATAAATCATTAAAGCTGACTATATGTAAATGCTGGTAACATTTTGTATAACTTCTGGTATCATCAAGAGAAAAACAACTCATTTTGTTTTTAGAATAAGGCTTTCTGTAGGTGCTGATTTAATCATCATGAAACCTTGAGGAGTAGGACTGTCATAGTTGTTTACCTAACAGAAACATAGAATTACCTGGAAAGGGGCACTCTCAACTGAGGAATTGCCTCCACCAGACTGACCTGTAGGCAGATCTATGGGGCATTTTATTGATTGATGATTTATGTTGGAGTACCAGCCCACTGTGGGCAGCGGCATTCTCTAGCAGGTGGGTCTGAGCTGTATAAGAAAGGTAGCTGAGGAAGACAGAGGAAGCAAGCCAATAAACAGAGTTCCTCCATGGTCTCTGCTTCAGTTCTTGCCTTGAGTTCCTACCCTACTTTCCCTCACAAAGGCTCGTGGCCTGTAAGATGAAATATACTCTTTCCTCCCAAAGTTACTTTTCATCAGAGTTTTATTGAAGCAACAAAAAGCAAACAAAGACAGAGGTTGCTACTGAGGATGGGGTAAAAACCCACACAGGCATAAAGGACTTACTCCCGGTTGAAAATTAAAGAGATAAGGTCTAGAGAGGCTGAAAGTTTGTGCTACATCACATAAACAGTCAGCTGCGGAGTCAGAGTTTCATCCACACTAGCTCTTCCAAAGCTTCGGTCCCTTTCTCAGTTGCTCCCACAGCTCGGTCCAAGTCAGCTAGCCTGCCCTTCACAGTTCTAATTTTATTTTATTTTTTTTAGTTTTGGTTTTTTCGAGACAAGGTTTCTCTGTGTAGCCCTGGCTGTCCTGGAACTCACTCTGTAGACCAGGCTGGCCTCGAACTCAGAAATCCACCTGCCTCTGCCTCCCAAGTGCTGGGATTAAAGGCGTGCACCACCACTGCCCGGCCCCTTCACAGTTCTATTTCCTTCCTTTCATCCACACTCAGTGTTCCCTTGACATCCTGAGTTCTCTGTCTGTAGATTGGAGCAACAAGGGGTGAAGACACTGGGTGCAGTTTCACCTGCCCTGGACATATGCAGACATTGTTCTGATAATTATTCCTCAAACAGACAGCATGGTATTACTTCACCATGTATTATACACACCATATTAAGTTCAATAAATGATCTGGAGATGGTTTAAAATACTGAGAATGATATGCACAGATTACATGCAGACAGTTTGTCATTTTCATAAAGGAATCATGGCTCACAGCAGGGTTTTGTATCTACAGGGCACCCTAGAAACAGGGAGTCCCTGGAAACTGTCTCAGTTTTACTTCCTGTTGCTATGTTAAAATACCTTGTCAAAAGTAACTTAGGGGGATTCTGGAGAGAAGGTTCAGTAGTTAAGATAGCTTACTGCTCTTGCAGAGGACCCAGTTCACAGCACTCAAGTCAGGTAGTCACGATCACATGTGGCTCTTCTAGCTCTGGGGAATCTGAGTCCTTCTGGCTTCAGCAGGCACAACCTCCCAACACACATATGTACACATAAACCTTTTGTGTGGGAAACAACTAAGTGGGAAAAGGTCTTATTTTAACTCAAAATCATTTTTGTCATGGGGGGGAAGTCACAGAGACAGGAACCTGATACAGCTGGTCATATCACCTCCATACTGGAGAAATAGCAAGGAATACGTGACTACTTAGCCCACTTTCCCTACTCTTGGTAGAGGCAATTAGGTGCAGAGTTAGGATCCCCTGACTGAGGAATGGTTTCACTTATAGCACATGGCTCTTCCTACCTCAACTGATGGAATCATAAAAATCTACCATAGACACACCCACTGGCCAACAATCCCTTGATCCAGTTGATCCCTCATTGAAACTCTTCTTCGCATGTGGTTTTAGATGATGCTGAACTGACAATTAAAACTACCTGAAGATTCCAACAGACAACCATGCATTCAGTCTTATAGCATATGGTAATGAAATATGGTTATTGCATATGGTAGGAGATAAGACCAAACTGTAATAAAAGAATTCTGCTATTGGCTTTTCTTCTTTCTTGACGTTCTACCAAAAAGGTTTTAAGACACATCTTTCTTTGTTATTTCTTTAGGTGGTCCAAGGAGCCCAAGGATGGATGCCATTCACATTGGTATGTCCAGTGCCCCATTGGTGAAGCATACCAATGGGGTTGGACTCAAGGCCCACAGACCCAGAGTCATGTCGAAGAGTGGACACAGCAATGTGAGAATTGATAAGGTAGACGGTATCTATTTGCTCTACCTCCAGGACTTGTGGACGACGGTCATCGACATGAAGTGGAGATATAAGCTCACCTTATTTGCTGCCACCTTTGTGATGACCTGGTTTCTGTTTGGAGTGGTCTACTATGCCATAGCTTTTATTCATGGTGACTTAGAACTTGGGGAATCTAATTCTAACCACACACCATGCATTATGAAAGTGGACTCTCTCACAGGAGCGTTCCTCTTTTCCTTGGAATCTCAGACAACCATTGGCTATGGGGTCCGTTCCATCACAGAGGAGTGTCCCCATGCTATCTTCCTTTTGGTTGCCCAACTGGTCATCACTACCTTGATTGAGATCTTCATTACGGGGACCTTCCTGGCCAAAATTGCAAGACCCAAAAAGCGAGCCGAGACCATTAAGTTCAGCCACTGTGCCGTTATCAGCAAGCAGAATGGGAAACTATGCTTGGTCATCCAGGTGGCCAACATGAGGAAGAGTCTCTTGATTCAGTGCCAGCTCTCTGGAAAACTCCTGCAGACACATGTCACCAAAGAAGGAGAGCGCATTCTCCTCAACCAGGCCACTGTCAAATTCCACGTGGACTCCTCTTCTGAGAGCCCCTTCCTCATCCTACCCATGACTTTCTACCACGTGTTGGATGAGACAAGCCCCCTGCGAGACCTCACACCCCAGAACCTAAAGGAAAAGGAGTTTGAACTGGTGGTGCTTCTCAATGCCACTGTGGAATCCACCAGCGCAGTCTGCCAGAGCCGAACGTCTTACATCCCAGAGGAGATCTACTGGGGCTTTGAGTTTGTGCCTGTGGTTTCTCTCTCCAAAAACGGAAAGTATGTGGCTGATTTCAGTCAATTTGAGCAGATCCGGAAGAGCCCGGATTGTACCTTCTACTGTGCGGATTCCGAGAAACAGAAGCTTGAAGAGCAGTACAGGCAGGAGGACCAGAGGGAGCGTGAGCTAAGGAGCCTCCTGCTGCAACAGAGCAATGTCTGACCCCGGCTGGCCTCTGGGCATCTCCTAACCAGGGCTCCTCTCAAAAGCAATGGCTGCCATGAACATGCGACGGGCCACCTTGCTACCAAATCACACAGGCGTTCATGACCATCTTCCCCTTTGTTCTGGTGGCTGAACAAGCATTTATGAATATAAAAGGATGTCTTCAGAATGCCTGGTCAGAGGTGAATACTCAAATTCAGATTTTCCCTCTAAAATGGAACTATATATTGAAGAACTACATGTAGAAAGATGGAGAGGATTTCTGTTAGAAGGCAGATACGTAGCAATGCCGATATGAATGACATGTATGTGTATTCAAGAACATCTGCTTATAATGCAAAGTATTTAATCCACCGAACAAGGGCGTGGGTGGCTGAGGTCTGAGGCGTAATTCACTATTTGCTTGTAGCACTGCTTAAGAATGTGCTCCTCCTCATGTTCAAGTATGTAAGTTTTACTTGCAATGATGGTTATCTGGTGATGACCAAAAAATGTTGGGGAAGAGGGACTTAAAGCTTGCGGAATACAGTCATTTTATTTTTACATTCTCCCATAGACTTCATTGTGTGGCGTGAATGTAATCAAATCAGAAATCAAGAGTTCAGAAAATATGTCCATCTCTTGATTCTGTGATCCCCATCACTTCTGGGGGAAGCATGTACTAGCCTCTTTTTCCTTGAAAATGTCCTTCACAGACAAGCCAAACAGCACCATTTAGGGACATATTGGAACACACACACAATCAGGTTTCATCCAGGCTTACAGAAGCATCAGTGTTGTAGGCTCTAAGTAATGTTTTCAATGTCATTTATCTAGATCCACATGGCAGAAAGCGTGTGAGTCCACATCCATGTGTCCTCCAGGTCTGTCTTCCGTCAGTGTTATCAGTCAACACATCTATCTCTCAGCTATTTCAGCTTTTCCCTGTGAACATACCTTGGCCACAAAGAAATTGCACAGAATTACTAATATCTTAAGAATGAAGCAGTTCCCTGAGAGCTGTGACTGTCACAGTTGGGTTAATTCATGGACTAAAGAGTACAGTCACCACAAAAGAAAACTGAAACAGCATCACAAATAGGAAGTCTACATAGATGCTGCAGTTTACAGCTCATGATATGAAGAAGAGGAGGCATGGGGGAGGTGTCTGTGAGCAGGAGGACCCCTTTCTTAAGAGCCCAGAGCAAATGCGTAGTGCAGCTCAGTGTTACAGGGGTAACATTTTGCCTCTAAAAACTGTAGGAGTGTAACCCCTGCATTTCATTGGGAAAGAGCAAGTGGGCTGGGATTGGCTGAATAGGTAAACACTCTTTGCTCATTTTATTCAAATCAGGACTAACTAGAAATTCACTCAAGTGCCATGTGACCATGAATGTGCAGGCAGTATACACACACACACACACACACACACACATACAGAGAGAGAGAGAGAGAGAGAGAGAGAGAGAGAGAGAGAGAGAGCTCTCTCATACAATATGCCAGTGTGTGCTCTGGCTCTGCAAACACGATACCAGGCATGTGAGGTCAGAGGTCACACTAAGAAAGTCTATCACAGTTATCCTCATGTTTATCTGATTCATTAAGAAAATGAACACTTGGGCCCAGAAAAACTGAGGAGACTTTCGCTGGATCTAGCTGTTAGTGTGAGCTACTGCACACCCAGTCATAACTTCATGTGACCACATTTGCAAGTGTCTTTCCTTTAAACAACAAAATGTGGAAATAAAATCTTTGGGTTGGAACAGAGCTATTGTGGTAAGAGTCTGAGACCCGTGGGGGGGAAGTCCACAGAGCGGTTTCCCTTAAGGGTGATTTAGGGCTGGAGAAAGGGCTCGGTGGGCAAGGGCGCCAGTTCAAATGCCCAACACCCTGGTAAAATGCCAGGAAGGAGTTCATGAGCCTGTAACTACAGTACCATGGGGGGCTGAGACAGGGGGATCACTGGGACTTACTGGGTACCAGAGAGCTCCAGGCTCAGTAAGAGACCCTGTCTCTGGGGAATAAGGCAGATAAAGGACAGAGACCTACTCCTCTGGTCTCCAGGCATATGCATGCTCTCCCCACCCTATACACCAATATTTTTCTATGTCTCTCTCTGTCTCTCCTTCTCTCTCTCTCTCTCTCTCTCTCTCTCTCTCTCTCTCTCTCTCTCACACACACACACACACACACACACACACATACACACAGAGGGTTTAAATCATCCAAGAGTATTTTTCTGTTCCTTTCTGATTTCATGGTAAGCTGTGTTAGTTTTCCCCTTTTTGAACTGTTAGATGTTTGCCTGTTCAGACATCAGTCCCTTTCTCTATTAATCTTGTATATTTGTGTCATATATTACAGTAGAATCAATCATGCCACGAGGGTGCTTGTGGTGGTTTTTCTATTGTATTACGAAATTCCTCAAACAAAATCCACCTTGGTGACCATCTGAATCTGCCAATAACACAGCTTGCTTCTGTTGTATACGGTACAGTGATAACATGTCAGTCTCAAAATCATCTTAGTATAATCACCAAGCATATTATATTCATCCAGATTTGGAATATCTGATCATTTGAAATTTTTTGTAGTACACAAATATATGCAGTGCCTTCAAAACCAATGTAAGGGCCAGGAGTGCTGGTACACACCTGTGATTCCAGCACATGGGAGCTGGAGGTACAAGGATCAGGGATACAAGGCCAGCCTTGATGACATAATGCCTCCACTACGCGAGCTCCTTTAGCAGAATATGTAATGTTTAGGTCAATAAATCATATTGTAACATAATATTTAGTAAGTAGTTCTATGGTTGACTGGTTTGAAACTTAACATTTTGCAGAACTCCTTAGATATTATTTTGAATCACATTTTCTTATGTTAATATACTGGTAGAAGAGTTAAGTAATGAACTTACTGGATGTTGTCTTAGACAGCTTTCTGATGGAAACAGATTCAGAAGAGTCATCAAAACAATGGAGTGTTTAACCTGAAGAAAGCTTTGGGTTTCCTCAGAAACCCAACGCATTCAGGAGAGATACGCCTTCTGACCCATACAGCGCGCCACTTTGGGTTGAGGGGGGAGCTGAACATTGGTTCTCTGTTTTCTTTTTCATGGGGAAATTAACAGTGAAATTTTTGAATATCTAAAAATAAATGCATAGTGGTGAGAAAACTAACATTCATTAGTGGATCAAATATTTAGATAAATGTGAACACCTGTTTTGTTTGATCTTTAATTGAATTAAATTTCTACTTTGAATTGGCTGTGGTTTTGACTGAACTGTAAAATTAGGATATATAGTTTTTGAAAGGCCACTTACTCTAGTGTGGAAAGACCTTTCTATTCTAACGTAATTCTCTCTCAATTAGATCCTTGTAATCCGTGGAAAGAGGGCATGTCAACGTAGAAAGAAAGGAACTAGGGAGAGAAAGATGAAGGAAAGAGGAGCAAACAGGGCAGGGGGCGTAGACAGGGAGCCAGGGCCTTTGCCAGATGCTCACTCCAGGTTCAGTGAAGGCGTTGACCCTGCCTAGTGACTGTGTCCTGTGATGAAGGCTCCACCATGCATGGCTCCTTCTCTTCCCATTGCCCAAACAGTGTTTGAAAGAGTTGCTTCAGACAGAGCCTGGCTCAGCCTAGTTTCCCCTGATGATATTTTTAAACTAAAGCTGCTCTGCCTCAAGTCTTCATTTCCACCTTCAATGCTGCTCACTTGTAAGACAGCATCTGGTTATGGGACCAAGGCCCACCATGAAGCACAGGACTTCCTCCTGAGGATGTAGAGCTTCCCATTTCCCTTCTACACACCCTCTGCCCTGTATGGCCACCACATTGACTTTAATGCATGTTACATGTTCCCTGATCTTCAAGCTTATGGCTGGCAATGGGTGATTATCTGCCTCGGAGTAATGACATGTGAGTAGCTCTGAGGTCTTCAGATCTGCAGCAAAATGGCCAAGGCTGAAACTTTGCTGGGATTTTAAAGGAACCAGAGACATAGTCTTTGGCTTCAGAGTAAGAAAGAGTCAGGAATGTATGAGAAATACATTGGAGTGGCTGGGGAGATAACTCAGCAAAGTGTTCGATAATAGCATAAAGACCTGAGATCACTCCCAAAACTCACTTATGAGAAACCAGGCATGGTGACCTGAGTTTGTAGTCCTAGAAGTGGAGAGGTAGAGATGGGCAAGTCTCCAGAGCTCACTGGTCAGCCAGCCTAGCTGACTTGCCAAGTTCCAGGCCAGTGAGAGACCTGCCTCATAAGGCAAGGTACAAGTTTGACCTCAGCTGCTGTCTTCAGATGCCCACCAAAAGGGTTGTCTGCTGTTAGGTTATAGCAAGCTGCCATCCTACCTTTCTGAATTCCAGAGTTTTCCTAGGAATGCCAATGAATGGAGTTCAGGTTCTTCCCAAAGCCTCTCCACTAAGTATGCTATAGAAGAGGCAGAGGGGAGCAGATGCTGAGACCCACAGCCAAACACAAGGTAGAGCTTGGAGGACCCTGAAGAAGTGGGGGAGGTCAAGGACACTATGAGAACATGGCCCCCAGAATCAACTAAGCAGGGCTCATAGGGGCTCACAGAGGCTGAAGTGACAATCAGGGAGCCTTGTGAGTCTGACCCACAAGAAGGTGAGAGCCAATTGCTGGGCGAAGGGTAATGGTGGGATTTCCGGGTCCCAGGAGGAAAAGAAGGGACACGAGGAAGAAGAAAGGCTCTTTCAGCCAGGCTTTGGAGCAAGAAGCAGGAACTACCATGTAAGATCTTGGGAAAGCTAGAACTGGCGGCCCCCAACACCGGTGGAGGCTGACTGATATAGACCAGCTGATGCAGGTGAGCTGATAAGATTAGGGACAGATTTCAGCGCCCAGCAATTGTGCAATCTGGCTAGTTTTAAAATAATAAAGCTGTCTAGTGTTTTTCTTCCAAGGAGCTAAGGTGGGCAGAAGAAAGAGAGAAGACAGGGTGGTTGATGGCGGCTTGGCAAAGCTATCCAGGAGGAAGAGGTACAGCAGCTCCCGGTTTTCCTGGGTTGGGGGTTGGTTGTGATAGATCTGGAGCTAAGCTGGGAGCTACAGGAACAGACTCCTAACAGTGGGAATGGGGGTGTCTGACACTTTTGCCTGCTCCTGGGACCCTTTTCCTCCTACTGGGTTGTCTCATTCAGCCTCGATGTGAGGTTTTGTGCCTAGTCTTATTGTAATTTATAATGCTGTTGGGTTGATATCCCTGGGAGGGCTGCTCCTTTCTGAAGGGAAATGGAGGAGGAGTGGATCTGGAGGGGGGGGGCATGCTGGGAGAGAGGGGAAACTGAGGTCAGGATGTAATGTGTGAAAGAAGAATAAAAAAGAAAAAGCAGCAGCGGGAGGTGAAAGCTAAGCTTCAGCCCTGGTCTGTTTCCTTGGCATCAAACAGGCAAATCATTTACCTAATCTAAAACCTGACCACAGGAACATCTGCTCTCCAATTCTTATGCTATGGAACTAAGGGAGGCATTTAACTGGGGGGTCGATAGTCGGTTACTAAAAAACTTACATGATTAGAAAGTCAGAGCATGTAATACATACTTGAATATAATAGCCCTCCAATGAGGCTGACAGTGCGGCTCAGTGGTGCAGCCTGTGCCTGGCTTACACAAGCCCTGGATTTGATCCCGAGCACCATAAAACAAAATTAATAGCAAGGATGTCACAGGAAGGTGAATGCAGTATTAATCTCAGAACACTTAACACTTAGGGTCAGGGAAGTTATGTGGACTGGTTATCTTTTCCTATGCCGTATATCTTGAGTTATTTTGCTTGTCCTATGTCTGGTTGTTTTTGTCCTGTGTCCTGTGAGGATGCCTTTAAAGTTCTGTGGTCAGCAGTTTTTCATTCATAACTAAACAGTCAAGTCAGCCTTAAAATTTTTCAAAGTTAGGGGATGGAGAGATGGCTCAGCAGTCAAGAGCACTTGCTGCTCTTGCGGAGGACCTGAGTTTGGTTTTCAGCTCCCACATGGCAGCTCACAACCACCTGTAACTCCAACTCCCTGAGATCCAATGCCCTCTTCTGGACTCAGTGAAGACCGGCATTGATGTGCCCATTGCCCCTATATCTGCACACACACACACACACACATAGACAAAACCTTCAGGTATAACTGGACATCTTATCCAATCTTGCAAGCCTATGGAGAGCATTGACGAAGCCTGAGCTAGGTTCATTTCTAAAAGGGGCATGGAGTGTGGAGCCATTATGGCTCTCCTAGTCAGTGTGGGGCCTGCTTAGGTGGGAAAAGCCTTTCCAGGTTATTGCCCTGAGAGGGCCAAGTCACCCTCTCACAGGTGTGAAGAAGCCAGACTCTGTGGCCCGGATGTGAATGAAGCTGTTGTTTCTAGGCTCCTCACCCTGGAGATGCAGAATAAGAGCCAGCCTTCATCTGTGCAAGAATAAAAATGTCACAATATATTTATTACATTTATTTGTAAGGTAATCAGAAATTTCCTTAAAACTTTGAAAACTGGGGTTATCTTAAAATCCTGCAACCAAATTTCCTGTTTAGCTCCTTCCTCTATATGATATGGCCCTGAGCTATCCCTGCATCTTTATTCTGGGTCAAATTTCATTTATTACCCTTGTTTCCCCATTAGTGACATCTAATCTGGTCCCTTTCCCCAAAATGTATACATAAATAGAAGTTAGAACATACTCAAGAGTCAGTCTCCAAAGGATCGACCGTGGATGGCCACGCCTGTCCCTAACAAGCTGAAAATCAGATGCTGCTGCCTTTGAACTGGAAATGCGCATCACCTCTTAGCTTATTGATACTATGAAGAGTGGTTACACATGTATCTCATACTGTGGAAAGGCACGGAGCTGCCGTCAGGGCTGGAGGAAGAGCAATGAGTTTAACTCTGTTCTGTCTGCTGCTGTCATGGCTGAGGAGTGAGGATGTTGAACCAAACCGAAATCTTACAGGAAGCATGACTGGTGGGGGCTTTTACAAAAACAAGCCTCCAGAGGACAAACGGAAGCTGTCTGTGTGCAGACAGAGAATTAAATAGCAGGCAGGAGAGGAAGGCAGGATGATAGCCAGCCAGGTCTATTTTTGAGAGATTATTTCTGTAGGCTGTGGAGGAAGCCTAAGGTACAAAAAGACTCTGGTACACAGAGTCAGTAATCCAAAAGGATGCACTACAGGAAACAACTTAGTAAAATCCACACAGAAGTAATGGGGACCCGATCTCAAAGAATACTCTGAGTTTGGAGCCAGCAGCTCACTACTTAGGACAACAGCTACTCAAATCATCACCCCCAGCTCCTTGTTTTCTGTAGAAAGACACCTGACCTCTGCCCTGTGCCCTAAGATGAGTGGCCTTGCTTGTCGTGTTTTATAAAAAGGTAGAGAGAGAATACGTTTGGTGGAGGTGCAGTAAGGTGTAGGGGAAGAGGGGGCCTCCGAGGGCTGTGCTGAGGGATCCCTTCCCTCTGAGGGACCAGACACAGGACGGTATAGAATCGTTTGTTCAGGGCATGGAGAGGGGAGCTGAGAGGGTGGGAGAGAGGGAGAGAGAGGAAGGAGGAGGGGGAGGAGGAGGAGGAGGAAGAAGAAGGAAGAGGAGGAGGGGAGGAAGAGGAGGAGGAGGAAAAGGAAGAGGAGGAGGAAGGAGGAGGAGGAAGAGGAGGAGGAAGAGGAAGAAGGAAGAGGAGGAGAAGGAAGAAGAAGGAAGAGGAGGAGGAAGAAGAAGGAAGAGGAGGAGGAAGAGGAAGAAGAAGGAAGAGGAGGAGGAAGAGGAGGAGGAAGGAGGAGGAGGAAGAAGGAAGAGGAGGAAGAGGAGGAGGAGGAGGAGGAGGAGGAGGAGGAAGAGGAGGCAGCAGTCATGAGCACACAGGGAGAGAGAGGGGGAGGGGAATGGGGAGAGAGGGAGGAGGGGAGAGAGGACAGAGGGAAAGCAGAAGGCAAGAGGGAGAGGAGGTGGCAAGCAGCCCCTTTTATAGTTAGTCAGGCCCACCTGGCCGTTGCCAGGTAACTGTGGGGTGGAGCTTAAACAAAATGCGAACACTGCTTTCCCCTGATCCTTATCTGCTCTGATGCTGATATTCACTGTAGCAGGATTTGGATTTCCCAAACTTGGGCCATTGTTGGTGCATGATGGAAAAATCACTCTGACTACTACGTGTGTGCCTTTTACTCCTGAGCCCGACCACATGAGGGATGGACAACTTCAACTGTGTCCTCTAACAATCTATGAGTCCTTTACAAGACTTATCGCCACGTGTATGACCACAAGCAGCCTTCTGTTCCGCTACTTTGCCGCAACTATGTGGACCATCGCAACCCATGAAAGCAAGCCTGGGGTTATAGGTGTTCTGTTTTTATTCACGGGATGTTAATGGCGTGGTGCCGATGCTGGCTGTGATGGAGAGGGGTCTATTGTGTCCTCAGAAATCTCAGGAATAAGCTTACTTGAAATAACCTTTCCTAGTCATAGTAGTCACAGGAATGAGTGACAAGGTACCAAAGAGTGGGCTGTAATTTGTGCACACGCCTGATGCTCAGAACCAGGGTCCTGAGCATACTAAGCTATTTCTTTACCATTCAGCTCTATCCCCACCCCTGTTGTTTATTTGTTGGTTTTATTTTGAGACAAGGTCTTGCTGAGTTGCCCAGAGTGTACCCAAACTTCAAATTCCTCCTGCAGAGTCTCCCTAATAATTGAGATTGTAGAGTATCCTATCACACATGCAAAGTGCTATTTTATATCTGAGCCTAAAGGAATGTGTTTGCTGCCTTTCTAGCCCCAGGACAGAAGATGAAACCCCTGCCTTATCTCTTTCTTTTTCTTCTATGATCAGAGATCCACCCAGTCACTTTGTCAGGCATCCTTTCTCAAATCTCCAGCATTCCACGGCTTTTTGATAGGTTCAGAGACACTTCTTGACAGATGTCTTGGAAGCTTGGCTACGGGTGTAGCTGTAAATCAACACACCTTTTTAAAATCCTCATCGAAGAGGTATGCGACCATAAGACAGATGCTAGCGATCTGCTGAGCAGTCTCCCATGGAAACTATGCATACATACATACAACAACTTGTCCGTGGGAGTCCCCTCTGGAGGCTTCACTACAGGAGGCTCAGTCTGTCTGGTCTGACTTCCTGGTGCTGACAGGGCCTTGTTCTCCATGTGAATATTTGGCTATTGGGAATAAGCAAGCTGTGCAGACTGTGGACTTTAATTCTCGTCGAATTTCTCTCTCTGTTTTCTACTCCATTATTGCACTGGGTGACATTAGCTGAGAACTGTCTGACCTTTCCCACGATGCACAAAGCCTTTATCAGACCCCACCCTGGGGACAGGGGATGTGGAGTTTGTATGTGACACTGTGACTCAGGAACACGGTCTGGAAACTCCACTCTCTAGTCTCAGAGATCCCTGATTTTGTTCATCTGCCTTCAGCCTTGAAATGTCTCACACAAAGGCTGGAAAGATGAGTCAGGATGAAATGCTTGCACACTACCTTGGTAACCCCAGTATCATCCCCCAAACCCACACAAAGGTGCAAAGAGGGAATCCACCACAAAGTTGTCCTTTGGCCTTTAGGAGTCTTCCACACATGGCATGTGCATGCCTTCAACACATATCACACACACACACACACACACACACACACACACACACACACACACACAAGTAACAATTAGCAAAAAAAACCCCAAAAACCCACAAATGGCTGAATTGCTAATTTTTTATGAGAATGTTCATTCTTTCCCAGAAATACTTGGCTTGTGAAATATGTTCTTTTGACATCTGGCTGCTCCCCTACTTAAGTTTGGCACTGTGTTATTTTTGCATGCTTCTAAAACTTGCTATGTATTTTTAAGTTATGAGTATGTGTGTGTCTGTGTGGTGGGCATGTGCATGTGAGTGCAGGTTCCTTAGAGGCCAGAAGTGTTGGACTCCATGGAGCTGGAGTTACAGACAGTTGGGAGCCACCTGGTTGAGAACTGGATTCCTCTGCAAGAGCAACTAGTATTCTTAACCACTGAGCTACCTCCCCAGCCCCCGAGTAATATACTTATGGGACAGATTTCCATATGAGGTGGACCAAAATCTGGGCAAATGTGATGGCAGAATGGATTACCATGGCACTCATGAGCCAAGGGTGAGATGGAATCTCTACAGTCCTTCTGGGCTTCAAGGGATATGCTATTCAGGGACTGCAGATATGGGTTGAGAATCCAGATGTAGACATGATGCACGATGACCAATTTAAAAGTGTGCAGGATGGTCTGAGGAGATGGCTCAGCGGGTCAGTTGCTTGGTGGGAAAGCATGACGACCCGGGAACAGAACTCTAGTGCCCACATAAAAAGCAGGGGCTGGCCACTGCCAGGCAAGCAGAGGCAGGTAGGCCTATGGAGGATGCTGGCCTGCCAGTCTAGCCAGTCGTAAGTACAGGTTCAGTGAGAGAAACTGTTCTCAAAAACTAAAGGGAGCAACTGAGGAACACACTTAAGGTCAACCTCCGGCCCCCATAGGCATGTGTGTGCGTGTGCGTGTGCGTGTGTGTGTGTGTGTGTGCGCACACACATATACACATACATACACACATTCACACACATACATATACACACATATATACACACACATATACACACATACATATACACACATACATATACACACATACATACACACATACATAAACACGTGTACATACAACATGTGTACATACACACACATACACACATAAATACATATACATGCACATATATACACACGCACACACATATGTACACATACACACATATGTACACATATATACATATACATGCATATACACATATATATACATACACACATGGACATACGTACATACACACTCATATACACACATAAATACACATACATATACACATACTACACACATACACACATATATACACATATACTTAAACACACATGCATACACACATACATACATGCACACACATACAAACACACACACACATATACTTACACATACATATATACACACACATACATTACACACACACACATACACACACACACACACACACACTCACAACCATACATCACCCAAGCAAAACAAAAAATCAGTACATGGGAGTAGGAATGCCAGTGACTGAGATCAAAAGCAAGTACCCAACTCTGGTGTGCACCTGAGGAGAGACAAATGCCTGCCCAAAGATAAGACATGGGGGTACCAGAGCTAAATGATACCAGAGGAAAGGTCATGGTGACCAAGAGTATGTACTTATCTTGGTTCCAAGATCCTTTATGATTAAATTGTATCTCATCAAAACAGGTGAGTGCCCCTAGGACTTCACTTTCCAGACAATGAGACTGGATCTCAGAGAAGATAAGTAGCATCTTGTCTCAAGGTTACCCATCTAGTGAGCAGGACTGATCCCTACAAAATCTGCTTTCTGTCATGTGCTATGTCCTACTGCAGAGACCATGTCAGGAAGCAAGCAACAGCCAGTAGGACTTGGCCGTTGATTGGCCTACCTAGAGCAAGGTAGCATGCCATAGGTCCTCAAGTACTTTATCAAACAAAAAAACCATGGTGGAATTTCTTTCTGTTCCACTTTAGATCTAGCCCCAGGCACTGCTTTCATCATAAACAACAGTATAAATAATAGAGAGTTTTACTAGAGTACCACCAGCTGCAGACAGAGTGGTCAAGCCCTGGTAGTTCTGTAGAGCTCTGAAAAACAGATTTGAGAAACACTTAGGCAGGTATTCAATTTAAGATGTTGGTTGATTGTGCTGTGTAGTGATATGCAAACCCCGTGGAGTTAGCAGTGCTGACTGGAATCTGATAGTCAGCCTTTGAAGCCAACAAGGGCAGATAAGCAGTCCCAGAACAGTGCCGCCACAATGACCAAGCCAAAGCTGGAATGATCCAGCTCCAGGCAACCAAAATCATGTCTCTGATGATGATACATACATCAGAGAGAGCAAAGCCATGCTCAGAAGCTGACTGCAGAGAAACGTTCTGACAGATACAGGTCATGGCATCAGAGAAGACCTCCCTGGGAACAGTCATGCTTTGTTCCAGTGGTGGACTGGAACAAAATAACTGAGGTTGTGGAGGAGGAGGGGGGGGGGAGGAGGGAGGAGGAAAGAAGAAGGAGGAAGAAGAAGGGAAAGAAGGAAAAAAGAAGGAAGAAGAAAGAAAGAGGGAGACAGAAGGAAGAAGAAAGGAGAAGGAAGAAGAAAGAGGAGGAGGAAGAAGAGGATGATGAGGAGGAGGAGGAAGGAGGAGGAGGAGGAAGGAGGAGGAGGAGGAGGAGGAGGAGGACGAGGAGGAGGAGGAGGAGGTGGTGGTTGTATGGGCTCATGATTTTGTAGGTTCCCATCCATAAATATTGGCCTTGTTTCCTGGATCTCGCAGTTAGGCAACACGTCACAGCAGGAATGTGTGGTAAAACAAAACCCTTAGACAGAAGTTGTAAAGAAAGAAAAGGAACCAACCTTCCCCCTGTCACACATCCCAGTGACCTAAAGGCTTCCCAAGAAGTCCCACCTCCTCAAGACTTGACAACCTCCCAGTAGCACTAAACAGAATAAATCTTTTAGCAATGAACCTTTGGGGAACATTCAGGAGTCAAACAACAGTACCATAACGAGTGAAGGTGTGAGCCGGAGAGGAACATAGTACAAGTCTGCAACGCTGACAAAGAGCGATGCTATCATAGCACAGGTCTTGACATGGGGCTTCCAAAGCAGGACTGTGGCTCTGGAAGGAATCAGCAAAGAAAGGAAGCAGGTCAAAATTCTATTTCTAGTCAAAACAAAACAAAGGCTGAACCTCCAACAGCAAGAAGCTGGCCAAGACAGAAGTGGAAAGTAACTGAGAAGAGCCGAACTGGGTGAGGCTCCCGGATGTGCTAACTGGAAAGAGGGTTTGTGGAGAACTGGACCTGAGAAGGGTAGGCTTGGCCCATGGCACCTTTAGGTCCCTCAATGTAATTATAGGATGTCATGGAGATAATTTCAGGGTGAAAGTTGGGGGCCAGAAGGAAGGATCACACTGTAGCCTGTCTGGTCAGTTTCAACTGTCAACTTGCCTCAGATGAAGGGTTGTCGAGTCCAGCTTGGCCTGGAGCATGGCTGTGAGGGACCATCTTCTGTAGTTGATGTCAGAATGGAGCTCATTCTGAGTGTCACCATTCCCTAAGTCAAGAGTCTTAACCTATGTGGGACAGGAAAAGGCTACATAAGAAGCTAAGGTAGATAACATGAACGTACTAACCTCTCCCCGTTCTTCACTGTAAATAGGATGGAACCAGCCACTTCAAGCTCATGCCTCGAATTCCCCTCAATAATGAAATGCAACCTGGAAATAAGCCAAATAAACACCTCCTCCCTGTCCTGGAAAAGTGACAACCTCAGTTTAGTGGTTCTGGTCTCTTGTCAACCACAGCTGATTCTTCAGCTCCAGCTGACCAGATACCACATATTTTAAATCAAAATATCACACAGAAAGCCCCAGTATGGTATTTGCTTCCCTCTGGAAACTCGCAGTGGAATCTCCCACTGTTTGCAGTGTCTTCAACATTCTCATCTTTTAAACACTCACAAAACATCCCACTGAACTCTGGTTACTCAATGACCTTTCAGGCCTAAAGTTCAAATGCCATTATCGTCTTCCTTAAAATACATGGCCAGATCTGTCTCATTAATTCCCCACTCCTGGTATCAATTTCTGTCCTGGTTAGGTTTCTATTGCTGTGATAAAGACTAAACCTAAAGGCAACCTATGGAAAAGGAGAGTGTATTTCACCTTACAGCTCCACAATGCAGTCCATGGTAGAGGGCTTCCCTCCAAGGAGCAAAACTACGCAGGGCTTCTGTACCCTGCAAAATTCACAGAGCTTGACTTTATCAGAGGCCCATTATTGCAGGACATTTGATCAAATTAAACAAAAGGGAGAAATGTTGCAGGATATTTGATCACACTGTGAACCTTGAGATTCTGTTATTTACTGAAAATACCTGTTTCTAGTTGTGGTGTGGCTCAGCCTTTAATCCCTCTGGCTAGAAGGCAGACATGCCCTTAGTACACACCTTTAATATCAAACAATGAAGGAAAAGCTAGTTTATAGAAGGAAGCACCCATGTTTGAAAGTGATGTCTAACTGAGTGGCAGACAAAGTGACGAATAGGAGAAAGATTTGACAGAAAAGGATATGCCCAACTCTCATGGGAAGAGAAAGGAAAAGGAAGCTACTTAAGAGAGAACAGTGCAGAGAGAAAGGAAGGAGGCAGTTTTACTGGGAGATTTTTACAGAGACAGGTTGCAGAGAGAAAACAGCTAGATACAGGTGAAACAGAACAAGGCAGGGAATGAAAAGGAGCCAGAAGATTACAACATATTGCCAGAGTTAGTTTGAGATCAAGCAGGGCAATGCAGGAGGGCCAGAGAGAGACAGACAGAGACAGAGAGACAGAGACAGAGATAGACAGAGACAGAGACAGACAAAGATACACAGAAGGAGACATAGAGAGACAGAGACAGAGAGAGAAAAGCCATATTGAATCAGTCAGCTTGGAGAGGAGTCTGAGGCAGAACAGCTGAGTTGAACCAACCAGCCAGAAAGAACTAGAAAGAATGAGCATATTCAGCAGTAAATTACAGAGACTGAAGAGACTCTGCTGCTAGATTAGATCGTATAGAAGCTGGAAGCTTCCAGGTCTAGGCCTAGGCTAGCAGACAGACATATTTACATCAGGTGAATGAAAGTTACTTCTACAGTCTATCATTCTTCTACGATAGCTACAGGGAAGCTATGCCAATGGACACTCTGAGATATGCCTAAGACAGTTTCTGGTCATCACCAGAACTGCTATAGTTTACGTTGTGGATATCCATCAAAGACCCATGTGTTGAAAGCTTGGTCCACAGCCTGGCATTATTTGGGGGTGTTGGAACACAGAAGGAGGGGCCTAGAGGAAGAAAGCCAAGTACTGGAGATGAACATTTGACAGATGTTCTAGACTTTGACTACTTCCTTCTCATCAGTTGCTTCCTAGATGCCACTGAGTGAGTGGCTTCCTTCACCGTTTGCTTCCAGCCGTGATGCACTGTGCCACTCCCAGCTCAAAGCAACACAAACTAAAACCTCAAAGTCTAAGAGGCAAACTCAACCTTTCTTCCTGTTGCGTTGATCATCTCTGATTCTTTGTCAGTGCTGGAAAGTCACTAACATAGTGCCCAGTGCAGACGGATGAATGACTGGGAATGACAAGCTTCACTCTTCACTGTTCCATGCCAAAGAGAATGTTTCAGACATGATTTCTCATAGTCAAACACTGCCTCGCTCTGTGAGTTAATCTTATACTAAGCCTGCTCCTTCAGTCGTCATCTAAAGAATCCATTAGTTCCCTCACAGCTTTGAGAAACTATTTGACATCTGCAAGCATTTTGTAATTGTGTGTCTGCCATTTGGTGGGAAGTGTCTCCTACTACAAAGGTTGAGGGAATCCCCTCTTACAATCCACAACACTGGGCACACACTATCACAGTGGTGCTGATGCAGCAGAAGCTAACATGACCAGAAAGTCCTCCCATCTGTGAGCACATGGCTCTGAGGGCAATGTTCATATACACTGTGGTCCCTTACATTCTCTTCTCTGGTACTAGAAACCTACAAGTTACCCGCTTCTAGGGCAACAGTATCATTGTCCACAATCCATGTGTACTGACTGGTTTTGTGTGTCAACTTTACACAAACTGGACTTATCACAGAGAAAGCAGCCTCCCTTGAGGAAATGCCTCCACGAGATCCAGCTGTAAGGCATTTTCTCAATTAGTGACCAAGGTGGGTAGGGTCCATTGTGGGTGGTGCCATCCCTGGACTGGTAGTCCTGGGTTCTATAAGACAGCAAGATGAGCAAGCCAAGGGAAGCAAGCCAGTAAGCAGCACCCCTCCATGGCCTCTGCATCAGCTCCTGCCTTCAAGTTCCTGTCCTGTGTGAGTTCCTGTCCTGGTTTCCTTTGGTGATGAACAGTAATGTGGAAGTGTAAGCTGAAAAAATCCTTTCCTCCCCAACTTGTTTCTTAGTCATGATGTTTTGTGCAGGAATACAAACCCTAAGACACTGTGGAATGGCTTTCAGGCCCCATCTTCTCCACAAAACCAACCCTTCATATATTCAGGCCAGAAGCTCACCTGCCCTATTTTGTTTTAGTGCCGTTGGTTCACGAACAAGTACCATATCCCCAGTCTTATCTCTCCCTTCCTTCATGCTCTGCCCAGACTGCTCACTCTAAGACAGATGTTGGGTCCTATTATTCAGTAACTGATCTTTCAGAATAAAGGTGTAGCGCGTTCTCCTGGACCAGGTCTGGATAGCATCCCTTGTCTGCCCTTTCCTGTTCACTGTATCTGGTGTTCTGTAACACTTGCAACCCCCATGTGCATCCTCCCTCCTTAGCCTCTGGGTTTTGCTTATTGTCTCTCTCTATTCAGGATGCTCCCACAGAGCCCTGGCCAACCCTTGCTTAGTAGGCATGGCTTTCTTGATAATGTCCATTTTATCCCTGTGTCAGTGATGGCCTCCTCTTGATTCTCATGACCCACCTTTCACAAGCCACCTGCCATCATGACTGGTGTCCTAGTTAGCTTCAGCTATCAACTTGACACAGCCAATGGTTATCTGAAGAAGTCTTAACCAAGACATTGTCTTGATCCAATTAACCTGTGGGCATGTCTTCTGGAAATTGTTCCTGACTACAAATTGAGGTAGGAGGGCTTAGTGCATTGTGGGTGCTGCCATTCCTAGGTAGGAGCCCTGGGCTATATAAAAAGGTAGCTGTCTAGAACTAGGAAGCATTCTTATAACGAGTACTCCTCCATGGCCTCTGCTTCAGTTCTGCCTACAGGTCCCTGCCCTGAGCCTTTCATTGATGAATTGTTACCTGGAAGTATAGGATGAAACAAACCTATTCCTCCCCTAGGTCCTCTTTAGTCATTGCTTTTATCATAGCAACACAACGCAAAGTGGAACAACAGGGCTTCCCACACTCTGGATGACCATCACCAGAGTCAACCTTTGCAACCATGATGTGCTCACTCTGGCTCTAGACTAGTCTGTCTTAAAGCCAATAGCATAGAGACTAAAAGGAGAGTCAGCTTCAGGTGGAATGTTCGGGAAATGCTAAGATCTCAGCAAGATAACATCTTAATCTAATAAATTTTATATAAAACTAAGGTAACATCTATGGCAGACACAATTCTAAAATTTTAGGTAAAGATGTGACCCATAAGGGTTTGTGTATGTTCATTTCAGAGGGAAGGAGGGTTTAAAATTTCTTATCTAAGCTATAGCTTTATGGAGTTAGAAAAAAAGAATAAATTAAACCCAAAGCAAGATGAAGAGAATCAATGAAATAGAAGCTAACCCATCAAGAGCGAGCTTTTTGTCTAAGAAACCTACACTCTCAAGAAGACTAACAGAAATATTAGAAAAGTACTTGACACCAACTCTGGGAGGGCTTGAGAGAATGAACCAAGCAACCTGGGAGGGAGCAGAATGTTCTGAATGCAGCCAGTACATGGAAGTCCCCGTATTTCTCAGCTCTGCTGAGGAAAACACCACTTGAGTGTCTTCTGGCTCTTAAAAGCAGGAAGGTACCCGGGACACTAAAGGATGAGAGTGTCTCTGAGCACAAAAGTGCATCCAAGGATACAGAGCAGTCCTCAGAGCTGAGAGCATCACAGCTACGCCAATACCATGGAGACCAGCTCTGACGTTCAGCTCTCACCGAGTTCCGTCTCACGGGAGCCTCTATGCCCACCGATGGAGGAGTGGATGAAGAGAATGGGGGGGGGGGTGCACACATATTAAGTGAGGTCACCCAGGCTCCGGAGGACAGGTACAGCATGGTTCCTGTCGTGTGCAGAGGGTCCGTGTATGTAATATATGTCTCAGGCCAGGAGGAAACAAGGACATGACAGAGCCTGTGAGAGAAGAAAATGTTTTAGGGAAGTGTGTGGACAGGATGACTGAACACAAGATGAGAATGCAGAATCGGGGAGACTGGGGCAAAGGGCGCGGACAGGAAAGACTATGGAAGCAAACAGATAGGAGGAGGTGACCTACCAGCAGAATCAAGTATGAAAATGCATAAGGAAAACCTACCGCTTAGTGAGATAATCTAAAAATATTAATAATAATTTAATGAGAATAAATAAATAAAAATATTAATAACTATGAGAAGAAAATAAATAAAATATTAACAATAACTTTCTAAATAAAAATATTAACAATAACTTTATAAGAAAATAAATATTAACAATAACATTATGAGAAGAAAATAAATAAAATTTAATAATAACTTCATAAGAAGAAAATAAATAACAATAACTTTATAGAAAGAAAATAATTTATTAAAATTATCATTGGATTTTGGTGGATGTTACTACAGATAAGCCTCACTGACAGAGAAAAGACTTATGTAGCCAAGCCTGCTTAGGAGAGAACAGCCCAACACTTCTGGCATACGGTGGACTGAGACCTTCTGCATCGTTGACAATGTTCTGGATCATCACAAAAGTGTAACCCACTCTCAGGGGAATAAAGTCAACAGACATTGGTGCTGGCATGAACAGATGCCAGACATTATCCAAACACGTCCAAGCAGCTCATTCGGAGATGCTGAACAAGGCTGGGGATCAGCAGAGGGACAGAGGGTTGAGTAACATGTTAGGCGCTAGACTCAGCAATGATGAAAGCAAACCGAACTAAGCAACACCCTAATGTTTAAAAGGCAAAGAAATCTACAATAGCAATGAATAAAAACATAGTTCTCACCAGATCTTGTGTGTGTGTGTGTGTGTGTGTGTGTGTGTGTGTGCGCGCGCGCGCGCGTGCTGTATATATTCAAACTGAAATTTCAGGAAAGAATTAAATACCAGTGGCAGAAAAAAGAATGATAATTAACTCGAATAGAAATCAATAGAATTATCCAAACTAAAGAAAGAAAAAACCAAGCATTTGGAAAATGTTACCAGATCTGAGATAACATCAAATGTCCAATGAACATGGAACAGAGTCCTCAAAAATGAGAAAAAAATTAGTACAGAAATTTTTGAAAAAATTTTGTCAGAAATCACTTAGCGAATGACATAGAGTGACAAGCTCTAGAAACCCAGGGGTCCCTACATAGAACACAAATGCAAGTGTGTGTGTGTGTGTGTGTGTGTGTGTGTGTGTGTATGTGTGTGTATGTGTGGTGTGTGCAGTGTGTCCATGTACATGTGTGTGTGTCTGTGTGTGCACGTGTGTGTGTGTGTGTGTGTGGTGTACATGTGGATGTGTGTGTGTCTCTCTGTGTGTAGTGTGTGCATGTATGTGTGTAGTGTGTATGTACATATGTGTAGTGTGTGCATGTGGATGTGTTCATCTGTGCCTGTGTCTCTCTGTGTGTATGTCTGTGTGTACATGTGTGTGTGTATGTGTGTGTGGTGTGCATGTGGATGTGTGCATGTGTGTGTGCCTGTGTCTCTCTGTGTGTATGTGTGTGTGGTGTGCATGTGGATGTGTGTGTGTATGTCTCTTTGTGTGTAGTGTGTGCATGTGTGTGTGTGCATGTGTGTGTGTATGTGTGTGTGGTGTGCATGTGTGTGTATGTCTCTTTGTGTGTGTGTGTGTGTGTGTGTGTGTGTGTGTGTGTGTGTGCCTGTGTGCCTCTATTCTATGGGTGGGTTTGAATGGTTTGGGATTTGTTATGTGGGATCTTACAGAATTTGTGTCTGTGTCTGAGTACTTTGGAATTAATCTATACTGCTCTTGTCAGCAGAGATCTTGTGTTTTTATGGTATCTCTCTGAGTGGACCCATTGGGCTTATTTCTCATCCACTGATAGACACTCGGACTGTTTACAGATTCAGGAATGCTTCTGGGTACAGTTCCTGTGGACAATGTGCCCTGGGTACCTACCTCTGGGGCTCTTTCCATCCCCTTGACGGCGCTCAGGCCTGTTCTCTCTCTGGCAGCCCTGTGTGTGCTCCATGTCTACGGCACCCTGTTCCCCTTCTCCCAAGCCCAATCCTATTATCTCCAAATGTCACTCTCTTCTGTTCCCTCCCTCGTCAATATCTGCCACTTTCCTTTCCAGCCATGTCACTCCTTCTACATGGGCATCTTTCCAGGATGTTTAAACTCAGTGTTACCCTAGATGACCCCTCCCAGGGCCCTCAGAACAAAATGGCGGAAATTCTCTACTTCCCTCAGGACATCAACCTGGACAATTAAACAGATTCGTGTACATTATCTTCTTTATAACTCACTATGCATGGGACTTATGAATCAGCACCAAGCTGGTGACTGATGATTAAAGTGGGGCTCCTACTAGATCTAGCCTAGGCCAGTTTTGAGGCTCTGCATTTGCGATGCTCTTGCAAGCAGCATCTCACCTGCTGGGCTGAGTTACACACATCCGGGACCCTGACCCTCAGAGCCTTCCTGTCAGGTGGTGTACACTTGTATCACTAGACGTGAAGGCATAGGTACCTCCATTAGAAGCCAGTCTGACACTCACAGTAAGACCTTGTCTCACAATGAAAGATTATCCACTCCATGTGAGGTCTAGCTAGAGAGGATTTTAAGAATCTTTTTCTCGTGTGTTATCAACACAAGTCTCTCAACAACGCAAAGTTGTATCATGTGCCTAAACTCTAATACCGAATACTAAATATCTGTGAGTTTGCTGATCAAAAGAACACAGGCTGTCCTGACTCCTATACTAACTGTGCAGCAGCAGAGAGAATGTACCGAAACTCAGCCAACTCTCCATTCAAAGTGGAGATCCCATGATAACAAATAGCAAAGCTCACCCTTGGGAAGCCAGAAGGACTTTCCCCACACCACAGTATGCTGTGATGGGGACAGAATACCTGAGAGATCAAGAGAGGAAATACACATCCGGGGCCTGAGGCCCAGAAGTCTCCAGCTGCACCAGCTCTGGGCTACAAGCCTGTGTGCAGAAGAACAAACACCATGGTGGTAAGAAAGCGGTAGAGCAACATCTCCCACGCCTCGCAGGAAGGCAGCAGAGAGAAGAGGGAGGGCTGGGGAAACACCCTTCAGAGACACCTGCATAGACCTCCTCCTCCACCTGCCCCAACCCCTAAGCCTACCAAACTGTTAACTCACCAACTGCTTATCCCATTGATGAGGTTAACACTGTCCGCATCCAACCACCTATTTATGGTACCGCCAGCTGGGGACAAAGCCTTTGGCAGGTCGTCTTACCTGCCAAAAGAATACCGAGTTTGGAGGAAGACTCTGTATTCAAATTATGATGTAGACATAGTTTCGTTTTGTTTTATTTTTATTGATTGGTTATTTTATTTATTTACATTTCATATGTTGTCCCGCTTCCCGGTCTCCCCTCTGCAAACCCCATCCCATTCCCTTTGCCTCTAAGAGGGTGCTCCCCAACCCACCCACTCACTCCTGCCTCACCCCTCTAGCATCCCCCTATGCTGGAGCAACAAGCCTCCACAGGACCAAGGGCCTCCCCTCCCATTGATGCCAGATAAGGCCATCCTCTGCTACATATGTAGATGAACCCATGGGCCCATCCATATGTACTCTTTGGTTGGTGGTTTAGTCCTTGGGAGCTCTAGAGGGTCCAGTTACTTGATATTGTTGTCCTTCCTATGGAGTTGCAATTCCCTTCTGCTCCTTCGGATGTTAATCGTAAGAGAAAGATTTGAGTCTAAGCATCCCTCACTGACCCCCTCTGCTGTGCTCCCCCTGCCATGGTGAGCACTATCCCTAAATGGCAGACTGCTGTAACCCACACCCACACACCCTCAGTCCTCATTGTCACTTCCTTTTCCTGTGGCTGTGATAAAATACTCTTGTCAAAAGCAACATAAGGAAGAAAGGGTTCCCACTTCCAGGGTGAGATCCATCACAGCACAGCAGTCAAAGCAGCAGGAACTTGAAGCATCAGTCACGAGATACCCACAACCAGAAAGCAGAGAGCAATGGATGCTCTCCTTTTTTAAGCTGAGGGAATGGTGCCGCCCACCTTGAGGCTCATCAACATAATCCCTCACAGGCCTGCGCAGAGCTTAGGTAATTCCTTGCAGGTGTACCTTGAGGGTTGTCCTAGGTGATTGAAGATCTGGTCCAGTTGATGATCAGCACTAATCATCACCCTCATCCAGGAATATTTTGCCACACTTTGTTGAGGGCTCTAACTGTCCACCACCAAGCACTGACAGAGTATTGCCATGGGACAGGTCAATCAGTTAGCTCTTTGCTCAGCTGAGACTATGTCATCCTTTACTAGGGTATCCAGCAGGATCAAGGTCTACTGTGTCCATGTTCAGCAAGAATATTGACTCCTGTCCCCAACATCACCCTCTCTCCTCCGCTGGTGGGGTCACCCTTTTGCAGTCTGTGCTTTTCCTTATGGTCTCATTTGAGAAAGTTCACATGATGAGAAAAGTATACTCTGACCATCTGTGGATTTGAGGAACCACCACCCTTCCAGCCTTTATCGGGGAAGTGGGAGGCTAGTCGATATCCCTGGGATTAAAGGAGTTTATTTAGACTAAACTGTGGTAACTGCAGATGAGATTTAAGGCCATCTTACAACTCACCGCTGACAAGCTAACCAAGCATTTCCAGTCACTTGAGAGAGAAAGCAGACCACTACCCTTCCTAAGGACTCCTGATTCCAGGTGATAAGGAATTGGGGGATGGGAACAGACAGCTGGGAAAATAGTATCAGGAGAGCAAGTGACACATTAACAATGTCCCCTTACAGTAGGCTAGCACCACACCCACAAGGAGGAGGCAACTTCCTGAGAGGAAGGGAGCTGATGACAGAAACAGATTAACAGTAAGGCTGTCACAGAACTGAAAGCACTGTAAGGGTGAACCTTAGAATCTGTGCTGAAGCAGGAGACTGGACAGATTGACCCATCGGAGCCCTCGAATAGATACAGGACTGCCTCCACCAGTTTTTAATTCTTTAGGACTTTGTGGGTTCTGTGTGGAAGACAGACTGGTCCAAGAGAGGTGCTGGCCAAGCCCACTTCCCAGCTGAGAACAGTGTGACTTAAAACAGCCTGGCAGCAGCTTCCTGGATGTCCCATTACCCCTGACCAAACAGCATGTGGTGAGCTGAATGGCCATGAATGAGAAACAGCTGGATTCAATTTCCCTTGAAATTAAAGATGGGTGAACCCTGCCAGTTTGGAATTGCTGAATGTCTCAACCCCCTTTTTTTTCCAAGTTCTTTTGGTTCAGAAAAACCGAACCCATGGGTCTTTTGTTTGTTTGTTTGTTTGTTTTTACAAAGCATACTACCCTTATTTAGAAGGAAATTCGTGTATTTTAAAGGGAATTTGATCTACACTGTTCAACTTCTTTACACTTCATTTATCGAAATACATAATGATATTTTCAAGAAATCTGAGAAATGTTTTATCTTTTTAAAAACTGGTTTTATTTAGGAAAGGAATGAGTGGAGAATTTTGGAAAATTGTTGTTCAGGAAAAGGTGAGTTCAGGTAGAAGGTCATGCTTTTAGAGCACTCTGTGTCCTAGAAGTGCACACTTATCTGTGTGAATATATTCAATCTCTTGGAGGGCTAGAGATGAGAGACTGCTTGCCTCTCTACAGTGCTCCAAACTCAAAGCTTGATCCCTGGCACTTCATAAACTGAGCTTGGTGGCACACATCTGTAATCCCATCAATCAGGATGCAGGGGCTGGAAAATCAGAAGTTCAAGGTTATTCTTTGCTATATAGCAAGTTCAAGGTTGGCCCGGGCTATTTAGGACACAGTCTCAATGAAAAGTATCTTGGGGAATGAGGGGAAGATGAGAAGTTCATTAAGACAGGCGCAGGCAGAGGTGAGAAGCTGGGCTACTCAGCACTGTGCTTTCTCATCCCGATTACCAGACAGTGTCCCGGGTGCTGTCCGATAAGAGTGGAGCTACAGCCCCTTCCATCTACCAGCAGCCTAACATAATAATGATGACATGGTGCATCAGCCCTCATCTCTCTAGGACACAGACTGAAGGAGTTCTCCACAGAAAGATTAGGAGTGAGTCAAAGGGCAGAAGGAAGGCTGCAGAAATCTACATCAGGAGGTGGGGAGGGAGAGGGTTTCAGAGAATGGCCTGAGCCTTGTGGGTAAATCCTCCTTGCCTTGGGTCTCTCTTGCTGTGATGAACACCATGATCAAAGGCAGGAAAGAGTTCATTAGGGTTATGCTTCCATGTCAGTCTGTCGTGAAGGGAAATCAGGGTAGGAACCTAAGGGAAGAACCTGGAGCAGGTACTGATGCAGAGACCGTGGAGGGATGCTGCTTACTGGCTTGATCAATTTACTTTCTTATACACCCCAAGCCTGCCTGCCTAGGGGCATCACCACCCACAGTGAGCTGGGCCACCCTACATCAATCAATAAAATACCCCACAGACTTGTTAGAGGAGGCATTTTCTCAGTTGAGGTGCCAGATAACTCAGCTTGTGCTATGTTGACAGAAACCCAGGACTGTCCTGAAGAGCTGTTCTTATGTAAAGCTCTGGGTGAGGCTTCAACAGACCAAGATGGTAGGAGAGAGAACCAATCATCCACCGCTTGGAACACCACCGCCCTGCACTGTTGAAGTCCAATGCTTACTCAGCACTTCATGCTCTTCCGTCCACCTCAGCCTTGGCTGATAATAGACTGGTGGTTACAGCCCAGCAGGAACGAAGACAAACAAGTCACCTGTCTGTGGTATCAGTTCAGGTTTGCCTCAGGTGCCCAGGAGACATCATGTGGGAAATGTGGATGGTGACTGTCTACAGGGAACAACAATTGCAGATAAAACTCAGAGATTAAGATTTGTAAGTATTGATATACTTCTATTTGTACCAAAAGATTGAGGTGTTAAGAACAAACACTGCACATCTCTCTGACTGCATAGGAATTCTAGATTTGAAATAAAAAAAACAGGACCTGCCTTCAAGATAGACTGGTGTGATAGTGACACAAATGTTATGGGAACAGCCAATCGTCTTCTGGTTGGACTTAAGGCTCATTCAGTGAGGCAGAACCCATACCTGACACAACTAAAGTGGATAAGAACCAGAGAGTACATAGGGCATGGGCCTAGGGTGAAACCTAATACTATCACTCTGCTGAAGGAAAATAGTAATAAAATAATTTCCAGTGACATATTGCTATACTCAGATCAGCGCCTCCCTCAGCCCTCATCAGAGAAGCTGCTCCTTGCAGTAGAGAGGAACTAAGACAGAGACCCACAACTGGATAATGTGCAGAGAGTGAGAGACTTTGGAGCACTCAGCCCTAAATGTGATGCCTTCATCAAAGCCCTCCCCTAGAGGCTCAGGGATCTATGCAGAAAAGGAGGCAGAAGGAATCTAAAAGCCACAGGTGATGGAGGACTCTGCAGAAGCACATATGAACTCACAGAGACCATGGCAGCACACACAGACCTGAGCATGTGCAAGCCAGATGGGCCCTAGCACTGAGTGCAGTAGTGAGCATGGGCCCCCAGCCCTAACCAAGAAGCTATCTGCAACTGATGCCTACCAGCATAGGAAAGGTCGGCTTCTCGAATGGAATCTCCCCGTGTGTATGAACCACACGGCAAGGCACGCCAGAACTCAACAGTATTTTTGTACATTTTGTCTCGATTTACTTTGGTCAATTTTTTTCCCTGTTGGCCTTTTGTATGTTTATTTTGATTTCCATTTTTGTGTGTTTGGGGGGGGGGGTTTGCAGTTTTTGGTCTTTTTTGTTTGTTTTGTTTTTAAAGAGAGAGGGGAAGAACATACAGTTAGGTGAGAGGAACTGAAAGAGAAGGAAACACCATCAAATGATGTGAAATGATTTCAAATAGTATGAAAAATGGTTTCAGTAAAATATAATAAAACAGGACCGTGTCTCACCAGCCAACGGTAACACTAGGATTATCAACTGTGAAGCTCCCAACATTCCTTGGACTCCCCTCCATTTCCCAGCAGCTTCTTTTGCAGCTATGAAGCAGCACACATAGTTTAGTAATTAACACACACACACATACACACACACACACACACACACACTCACATAAACATACAGACACACACAGGCAACACACACATACTCACACAGAGACATACACATACACATGCACAGACACACACTCACACAGAGACACACTCACACAGGCACACACACACACAGAAACACACACACTCAGACACACACACACAGGCAAACACACACACTCACACAGAGACACACACTCACACATATACACACTCACAAATACACATGCACACTCTCACACAATCACAAAATAATGGCAATGTCTACAACTGTCCAATTCTAGCCATGCATGTCCATAGTAACGCGAGGCCATGTAGACCTGGGTTTTCACAATAGGCTGTGATTAGCTCACAAGAGGCTGAATCCCACCACTCAGAAATTAGCACGACCAGTATTTGTTCCATTTGTTAAAGAGGGTTTTGCTTGGCGGGGACCTGATCATTGGGAGCTCAGTAGACACGGTCTTGCAGACTAGCCATTAGAGGCTCATCCCACCTTCATCAGACAGAAAGGCAACCAAGGCTTGATGGCAGGCCTTCTGCTGCATGCAGGGGCTGTCTCAGCATCACCACAGTCTTTCATCCGTGGCAGGTTTGGCTTCAGGAGGGCCGGGCTGAGCTGGCAATCTAGCCCAGGTGTGTTACTCTCAAAGTCTGATCCTTTAAGCCATACTGGAGAGAAAGAGAGAGGGGGAGAGAGAGAGAAGCAGGGAGAGAGAGAGAGAGAGAGAGAGAGAGAGAGAGAGAGAGAGAGAGAGAGAGAGAGATTAAGAGAGAGATTGAGAGAGATATTTAGCAAAGGGTGACAGGGACCATGCCCTGTCTCCAAATTCACTAAGCCACTCCTATAATAAAAGTGTAAATATTTTCATGAAAACAGAGTCCCCATGACATATTTATCTCCATGAAGCTTCCCTTCTCTCTCTTTTTTTAAGTTCTTTTTTTTCTTTTCTTTTTCTTTTTCTTTTTTGATACTTTATTTACATTTCCAATGTTTCCCCCTTTCTAGGTCTCCTCTTTGGAAACCACCTATCCCTTCCCCCTCCCCCATCTCTATGAGGGAATTCCACCTCCCACCCACCTGCCCACCTACTCCCATATTCCCACCTTGACATTCTCCTTTACTGGGGCCTCTCCTCCCCCTGATAGCCAACAAGGCCCTCCTCTGCCACATATGTAGTCCGAACCATGAGACCCTCCATGTGTATTCTTTGGTTGGTGGTCCAGCCTCCAGGAGGAAGAGGGGGGGTCAGACCAGTTGACACTATTGCTCCCTCCATGGGGCTGCAGACTCCCTCAGCTCCTTCAGTCCCTTCTCCAACTCCTCCATCTGGGACCTCACTCTCAGTCCAGCGGTTACTGTAAAGTGAACTTGGGTATTCTGAACGTTTGGGCTAATATCCACTTATCAGTGAGTACATTCCGTTCTTAACACTGTCGTTACACAGATGGTTCATGGGACTGGAGAGATGGCCAGTGGTCAAGAGTAATCCTTGCAGAGGACCCAGGTTTGGTTCCCAGAACCCACATGGTGTCTCACAACCATCTGTAAATCAAGTTCCAGGGGATCCAATACCCTCTTCCGGTCTCTAGGAGCACTGCACACACATAAAAGTATACATATACACAGACACAAAGCAGGCAAACACTCATACACACCATATGAGTTTTGCAAGAGGCCAGGATGGAAGCCAGAGAAGGTCTTCCTCTGCAGGCTCCCCCCACCCCTCCTGATTCCAATGCACACCCCACTCAGTGGAGGTGAAATAAAGGGATACTCCTGCTTCTCTGGCCTTTGCAATTAGTGATCTTCTGACACACTCCAGACTGTGACAGGTGGAACTCTCTGCCTGAGGGAGACTTGGAGAATCTGCCTCTCAGGAGCAGAAGGGCACGGAATATGCCAGATGCCACCGCGGCTCCTCAGAAGCATGTCTTTCCCACAGCACTTTGCTCCTTAAGCTCATACCCTGACACTTCCCTCTTCCAGGCCTTCTTTCACACCTCCTGGGTCCAGCAATTGAGCCCTGCACCTGTGCAGCCCTAGGGGCTGAAGGGCACAGGCATTCATTCATCCACGGAGCCTGTGTTCCTCCTTCGTCCTTCTGCCTGTATCGAATTCTTGGTCCTGGGTAGAGCTGCAGTGTTCTCAATTGCAAAACATGATCCACCATCCAATGCTCACTTCCAATGCTCCGGCCTGTTGTAGTAATTTTTAATCCTGACCTGGGGTTTCTACCTTGCCTTTATCATTGGATAAAAGATACACACAACCTTTATATTTACAATAAGCCTTAAGCAGCACAAGAGCTGGGCAGACACCTACCCTGTATGTTATTAGAATCTACTTTCCTATCAATAACCCTGAATTAGTACATACTACTTACTATGTTTCCTCTGGACTGCTCAACTCCAATTGGCCAGACCTCAGGGCCATGTTTTTATGCCTCACCTAACCCATAGCGGCTTCTCCTTTCTCCTCCTCCTCCTTTTCTTCCCCCTCCTCTCTTCTTCTTTTCCTCCTCTTCTTCCTCCTCTTCCTCCTCCTCCTCCTCCTCATGGTCCTCCTCCAACCCCAAGCCCAGGAAAACTAAACCTCACCTATGTCTTTTCTGCCCAGCTATTGGCTGTCAGCATCTTTACTTACCAGTCAGAAAGAACTTGAGGGCAAGATCTGTGTGCAGATTTTGTTACATCTCTGGGACAATCAGGTCCTGGAGGCCCTCACTTAGCTTTACAATAGATAACAAAGACAGAACTTCAGCACTGGACACCGTAATAAGAGGTACATTAAGGGAACTCTATTCACCCATATTCTTTTAATTAATATTCATGACTTCTATCACTGGTTGTGAAGGGTGAGCTCTACGTTATAATCAGGCACAGAAACTTGGTCTGGGTAGTGGGGATGTGTTCTAAGACTCCACAGCTAGAAGGGAAACAGGCCAGACACCAGCCTCTTCTTACCCCTCCCTGTACATGTCAGCCAAATCCTGAGCCTTGGCTAGTTTCTCCTTTTTATTAGCAAACAAGCCTCGGTAATGGTGGGGTCTGGTTAAAACAGACCAGGCCACTAAGTCTCAGGGTCTGGCTCTCCCTGGCGGATATCAGCCTGCTTGAATCACCCCATTTCCACAGTCCTGGGATCTAAACTGCACTCGGTGAGCAACCCATCTACAGAAGCTCTGGTATTAAGAGATACCTACTCACAAAAATGTTATTATGGTCCCTCCTACAGCTGTCTTTCTGCTTGAAATGGAGAGGATATTGAAATGACAACGTGTTTGATGTGTTAGCATAACACCTGCGGCTTCCTGAGACACAGGGATACTGGCAACTATCAACACTGAGGGTCCAACTCATGTTTCCACCATTGCAGGCATGCCGGATGATGCCAGAGATAGAGCAGCAGGCACAGGTCCAGGTGAGCCTGCAACATGTCTAATCCACAGTAAATCGCTGCCTGGACTGCTACACAGCAAAATCTGCTAGAGACCCTTGAGGGGCCCCATGAGCCATAGAGTCTGTGAACTTCTGTGCTGCATTTGAAGGTGAAGTCTGCACTTAGCTCCAAGGGCCTGTCTGAAACCCAGCCACGTTGGCCAAAAGACTCAGTGAGCTCTGGACTATTAAGAGCAGGCCACAGATCTCAAAGACCATTGTGCTCTGTAAGGTAAAACTTCTTAGAATGTTCTACTGAGCTCTCTCTGCAGAGGAAGTCAGAAGGCCAGAGGTTAGGAACAATAGCCTGGGGCAACCCTGTAATGAACATGGGATGTCTTTGAAGTTTTGTACTGATCTGAATAATTCATGAGAATCTTACATCCCACTCTGTAGTTTGTTTTATATTAAATATAAAATTAATGATTGTCTGAATCCTCAGGAACTATTGGTGCCCCAGGAAGATGTGTTCATACTCCTGTGGCTAGGTGCCCTCAGGTGGGGAACTGGGTATCCAGGGAGTCAAAATGCTCCATGTGAGCCACAGATGTAATACCTTGACTTGACAGACAATCCCTAGCTCACAGCTGGGAAGACTGCATGCCTGAACTCAGGTAACAAGATCATAAGGTAAAACCTACACAGAGGGCTGAGTTTCTAAGAGCTGCTTACGTAGAAGCCCAACAAGCATTCTACAGCAAAAGAGAAAGGGGGCAGGAGAGAAGAAAGGGGTGAGCATGTGAGAGCTGGCATTTGGGGGCTCTGTCCACAGGTGTAGCTTAGGGAAATCGTCCTCAGTGAAGGCGCACACTACAGTTTCTCAAGTCACATTGTCCACAGGAGGTTCCAGAAGCTGGAAACCAGCCACAGTCCCTAAGAGCACAGATGTTCCCACTGTTACACTTTGTCCTAAGGACCACTGTGGCAGCATGCATTGTTTAAAAAAAATATTTTTGGTCAACATTTAAAACTTGAGGGAGTCGCCATCAGTGTCACCTCAGAAAGCCCTGGCAGCTCTGGTTGAAGTTTCTGTGGCTCCAGTAGGAGGCGCTCAGAAGCAGCGGCTTCCCACCACCCTCTCCCTTTGTATCTGGCCTTCCGCCTTCTGGAACATACACTGCGCCATAGATAGCACATAAGAGACACAGGGTCTAGAACTGCTGAGCACCTCCCTGAGTGCTCCAGGGACCCACCCGGGCTAGAACATACAAACATTGATGTGGACTAGAGAGTGAGCCCCGCTCCTTCTGCAGGCAGTTCTACATCCTGGAGGAGACCATGAACCATAGATCCATGAGACTGTGAGGCCATTCCTATGGCTACCACCACCAATGCCAGAGGTGGGGCCTCAGTATCAGATCTGCGTCTCCTGGCAGCGTGAAAGGCAGAAGGCTGAGGTCAAAAGCTTTCAGGTTGTGCTCTCCCAGGGCCTCTCATCCTGGTTTGCAGATGACATTGTCCCCTACATCTCCACAGCACCTCTCTCTCTGCCTCTGTCCCCCAAGTTGGACTCTAGTCCCCCATATTGGACTAGAATTCATCCCTAATAGCTTCATGTCAGAATTACTCTGTGTCCAAATATCATTAGAAGGTAGAGTCCTGCGAGGTAGGACTTCAACATAGGAATCTGAGAGAGAAGAGGGCATGCTCCAGCCCATAAGAGAGAAGGACTTTCAGAGAAAATAAAAGCAGCGGTTGAACAGGACCTTGAACTAAATTTAAGTGGAAAAAAGCCACATTTCTCTTTAATACACACCTCAGCAGACTTACATCTTCCAGTCCCTGCAAACACTATTTCCTCAAATAAACAGGGATCTTGGATCCTGGCAGAGGCACAGATGTGATTTTGGTTTTTGTTTGTTTTTGCATGTTAATGTGTGCAGTATGCATTTATGCATGTTCTCCTGTGTACTGGCTTATGTGTACGAGGGTGTGGGCATCCATGTGCGTGCATGCAGATGTGGAAACCCAAGGTTGGGTGCCTCCCTTGGTGGACCTCCACTTGTTTGTCAATAGAGGGTCTCTCACTTGAGCATGGAGCCCACTAATTCCATCTATCCTACCTAGCCAATTTGCTCCAAGATCTCCTGCCTGAGTGCCAAGACCACAGGTGGCTTCCATAAACGCCAGGCTTCTAGGTAGATTCTAGTGATCAGATTCCCATCTTTGTGTTTGCGTGGTAATCACTTTATCTACCAAGCGAACTCCCCAGCTGGCAGCAGTTAGCTTTGAAAATGGTCAATGCTTCCTACAGTGGCCTCAGCTTTACTATGTTGATATAGAGTACAGCTCAGGCTGCTCACTCACTCTGCATACAAGTCAGAACTAGGTTCTACATCCATTGAAAGTATACTGGGAGACACTCCTGGAGGAAGGCAAAGGGGTGTGGCCTGCCCTAACCAAGATGGCAAGAGTTGGTCAGAGCGCCACATTCTCTATCACCAGGCTTCTGACACTTCCTCCCACTAGTCATTCCCACACAAGCTGCTCCCCACACTCTATAGCTTCAGAGGAAGGGTGCTATGGATGGATCTGTTTTTCTAGAAATTTGTGGTGTTTCAGTCACGTTCCCCAGACACAACCAATGGCATACCTACTGGGGACCACTGAGTCTGTGATCTATAGTATAGGCCAAGAGTCTGGAGGTCTTAGCAGTTGATGTTTCTATCCTGACTCTCAGGGCAGAGCCTCTTCCCCTTCAGAGATCCTCAGACTGTTCTCTCAGGTTTCAGCTTCTTGGGTGAGTCTTGTGGTTAAAATATGAAATGCCCCACACGGGATTAGAACTCAGTCTCAAGCCATTGGCTCTAATTTGGTCGGCTCTAGAGACCCACCAGCCCACAACATTGGCTTTACCTCTAAGGCAAAGTACCTTATGTCCCATCAAAACTCATCCAAAGACATGTGGGTGAGGCCTAGGCCAAGGCCCAAGGCAGCAAGCCCCAGCATAGATGTGAAGTTATCACTAGTCACAGCTGGTCCTGGCCTACCCCAGAGGAACCTGAGGTGACTAAGGAGTAACTAACAGATCCCAAGTCCCTGGAAGAACTGAGTGAACAGTCTCTGTCCTAGGGGTGTTAGAAGGCTTAAAATTTCCAAAGTTGGGGGTCTCTCTGCTCTGTTTCTTAATCCTTGCAGATCAAAGACCCCATTCTAAGCATTGTCAAGTAGTCCAGGGGAATATGAAAATGCCACATGCTGACAGGCACGCTACACTAGCTCACCCAAGGATGAAAGTTCACCTTCATTCTGCGTTGCTCCCCATGACTAGGCCTGCACTTTCTGATGGACCAGCCTTGGAGTAATTCCAAAGAAAGCTGTTGGCAAGTCTTCGGTCCCAGAAGAAAACTTCTACTTATTTCTACATGGCATCTCTAAAGATGTACTCATTGACCACACTCTTGCTCCCAACTCTCTAACAACAGGGGCTGTATCCACCTGACTCTTCCCAGGTGACCTCCAAGATACTGAGGTCTAAGTTTTCAGTTCAGTGTTTGTTAAATAATCAGAACTACATGGGCAGACTCAACCCATCGCAGGTCGCCATAGCATCACATGGAGGGAGTGTTCTCTCTGCGATCCCTTCTTTATCTTTTACATCTTCCCTCTCATTAGAGACTGACATGGGGCTGCCTACTGTAGCTCTTGCTGGATCTGGTGTCACCAACACCTTTGTGTCAGCAGCTAAGACTTTCTGGCCCTACAAACTTCCTGGTTCATGAGTAGTTCCAAAAGGATCATTGCAAACAAGAATGTGGTCCCTCAAGAGAAAGGCAAGAGTGTGGGAAGATTTCAGGGGCAGCCCCTAGTTGAATGGTCTCAGTTACTTGGGCTATAAAATAGTGTATCTGTTTATTCTTCCCTACCTTATAATAACCACATGGTTCTTTCAACCTCATGTGACAAATGCCCTTCCATTCAATGAAACACCCTGGCAGAGTGTCAGCCTTGGGGACCATGAACCCCACCAAATGCCCAGATGTAAACAGCTATTTCTCTGCAGAACACTTCTGTTATCAAGTAACATGAAGTGGGGACAAGTAAGTGATTGTTTGCTAGGTTGCTGAGTGTTGACTGTTAGGAAGTTCTGAACATGGACATCATGACACAACCTGGCCAGCCCCAAGCACCATGGAGAGCCAGGAGCAGCAGGTAATAGCACTCAATAATGCTCCGTCCCAGGTTTTCTGTCTAGTGTTTGTTCAGTTAACACAGATGCTTGACTCATGAGGGACTGTTTATGCTGAGCCCGTCCCAGGGTTTCTTTGGTTGAGTGGTATCCCCTGGTGTAGATTCCACAAAAAGAGAGTGAATGCCAAGAGAGGATATGAGCCTGACAAGAGGAGGAACAAGGGACAAAGAAATAGCAAACTCAAGTCAATGGAGCTGCCAGGCTGTCTCTCTGGTGGGAGTCCTTTTTTTGCTCGTGGAAATCGAACCATTCTCCAGCTCAGTTGTAAGGATCTTCAGATTGTCTGAAAACCGAAGTCTGTTCCATAAATTTATAGATGGCTTTGTAGACAAGAGTGCAAGAGAGCAGAAGGTGGTTAAAATAAGAGCCAACCTCCCACTCCCTCTGTTGAAACTGGAGCCTATTTTTCCAGAGATGCAATAAAGTAAATAGTAACAACCTTAATTATGTTGGTGATGGTGGTAACACAGCAATAAACTCCGGCAAGCTCTGGCTCAGTTCTGCTGGTGCCTGGGCTCTCTGCTACTCTTGAGGTTTGCTGGAGCATGTGGCAAAACTGGACTCTAGCCCCTCTGGCTCCAAGAGGAAAGTAAATGATCTTTCTCTTGATAGCATGAATAATCCAGTTGGACAATAAAAGGACTCCAGATATCTGTTTAATCAAACTATCACACAGAAGAGTGCTCTCTCTAATGGCCTTCTCCCAGAACAAGAGCAAACTTGAGAGTCAGCACTCAGTGTTTCTCTCTTGCTCAACTGTGAGTTGGCGCCATAATCTCCAGTGTGATGCCAACCTTTCTGTCCTCTCAGATTCAGGAGCAAGTTTCTGCTGTGCTTGCAGCCACATAGAGAAGGAGGCACACAAGGAAGCCACAAAAGACAACACAATGAAGCAAAACCTGGAGCAGAGTGTGGGTCCCTGCTGTGGAGAGGGTCACCTATTACAGTATTGGCCCATTGCTTTGGGATGGGGCTACTACTGTGGAGTAAGTCTGTTGCTGTAGAATGCTGTGAGGTTGGTCCATTTCTGAGGGGCTCAAGTCCATTACTGTGGGGCATGGAGTGTTGTTGTGGTGTGTGCTTAATGTTGTGGAGTGAATTCATTGCTGGGAGACGAAAGTTCATTGTTGTGGAGTGTGGGTCGATACTGTGTCTGGGTCCATGCTGTGGGGTATGGGTTCATGCTATGGGGTGTGGTTTCATGTTGTGGGGTATAGATCCATGCTGTGGGGTGTGCGTCCATTTCTGTGAATCTTCTGCAAATGCATATACCATATTCTATTGTACAGACATTTTACAGTGATAACTAGGGATGTAGCATTTCTTTTGATCTTCATTCTTATTTTTAATACTTTAGGTCCCACAATTACCAGAGAGTCTGGTACTCCAAATCAGAAGAATAGGAGGAGGGAGGGAGGGAGGGAAGGGGAAGAAGAGAGGCTGAAAGGGTGAAAGGGAAGGAAATGAATCCTATCTGACTAAGATAGAAATCTTAAGATGTTCTGCTAAGAGGGGAATGGCGAGCGCAGACCTGGAACTTGAGGGTGAAGCCAGAGAACTTGGGCAGGGAGATGTGGAACAGGGCTGCAGAGACTGCTGTCTGTATCCTACATGAAAATAGTCTGTTTTTATGTATTGAGAAGCTGTGGAAAGAAGTGCTTGAGAAGAGATTCCGGATGATAAATCTGGCTGCAGAGCAGTGGGAGAAAGGCCAGGATAGAGAGCACAGATTGACTAGCAATGAGCCTGGCAGAGTTCAGTGTTTAAATAAAGCACAGTCACTAGATTAAAAAGGTAACGAGGTCATCCCTGGCTTTAAGATGAAGAAACCCAAACACAGGAGAAAAAAAATCCATACACCTAACAACCATGCAACTGCTATGGTCTAGGTAGACCAGATGGACCAAAAGTAGGCAGAAGCAGTAGGGCTGGAGAAAGACAAGGGTGTTCTGAAGCAGGTCAGAGACTAAAAGAAAGCACAGACTTTAGATTGGTCCCTGCGATGTGCAGAGATATTGTCAGAGACGGGGTGGGGCAGGAATAAGAAGGGTGAACACTCACCAAGATGCATAGATGTGGAACGTTAATGCTAGGATTCACACAGGAATCTATACAGACCCGCAGGGTAGTAAGGTGCTGTCGTGACATAGTTAACAGAGTTGAATTCTTGTAACAAGGCATGGTTTCATATTCTTTCAAGATTCTGGCTCTTTGCTCAATTATACTTACTTATCTTTTTAATTTATCTATTTAAGAAAACAGTGTGTACACAGGAAAAAGGGGCTTCTGTCTTCACTGAAGACTCTCTAGAAACAAGAGAGTAGCCACTCCTCCATGAGCCCAGGGCATCCAAATCACCACATATCTCTGCTGCAGTGAGAGGGTGGTTGTGTGTACTCGGCAAAGAGCAGAACTTCAGACTCAAACTCCAAATCCTACCAGCCATAAACCGTGAGGTTCTTGTTTTGTACAACTCAGTAATTGTTCACATTTTAGTGTTTCTACTTAGAAGGGACATCACACATTCAAGAGCTAGCCTGATGCTCATTCACCAGGCAGTAGTTTCAGTTATTACTCTAGGGATGCCCTTTTCGAGTACTTATCTTGGTAGTTGCTCCTGTCCTTACTTGAGTCCCTGGTACTATAAGAATTGTGTTGGTCCCACCTACCATTTATCTGTGGTGCTGGGGCTTATCCCGCAAGGCTAGTGGTCCTGAGTCATGAGGACAGCTGTGATATATCCTCTTCATCCACCATTGTTCAGCCACAGCAATGACTACCAAGAACTTCCTTTCAGGTTAACAGGGGCTCACCTGTGCAGTGTGCTAAGAGGACAGACAGCACTTCACAGGAGGGAGAAGGAAATGTACCTGAAGAGAGTCACAGACATGGAAAGGCAACAAAGGAAGCACTCTCGCTGCACGGGGTCCTCCTTCCTCACCACTGGTTTCTCAGAGAAATGGTAAGACCTGCTATCATCCCTGAGGGACCTCTCTTCAGAAAAGGGTTGAAGGTATTTTGCTTCTTTTAAAAACCTTTCTTTGCTAAGGATGTCTGAAATTCAACCTGTCTCTAAACATAATGGGCCATGTGCTGTGGATCCTGGGAGACATTTACAAACCAGGGGAGATCCAAGATACAGTTACCCAGGATGCAAGTCTTCTCACGTGAGGATAGGGAAGGAGGATTCCAGCCTTGAGGGGAGGGGAGGAGGATTCACAGATACATCCAGCCTGTTTTATGAGATCTTAGCAAGCACAGCCATTCCTGATCAACAAGCAAGGCTTCCTTGGGAAGGGCTCCTCCACAGGGTGATCGCCTCACTTCTCCGCCATCTCAGGAATAAGCACAGTGTGTCTACAAAGATGCCTCAATGTTCTGTCACGTTCTATCACTACGGAGAAGCAAATAAGTAAGTTTTCCAGACACTGTTAACTTCCATGCCTACAAGGATGGAAAACCCAAACTTGAATGTGACAGTTTGTAAAGCATCAAAGAACAGTCATTAAAGTGCTTGCCACAAAAGCATGAGGATTAAATCTGGTCCCCAGAACTCATGGAAAATGGCACACCTTGTCATGGGCTTGTAATTGAGGCACTGGTGAGGTGGAGATGGGAGGATCCCAGGGGTTCACTGGCCAGTCAGCTTCACTGAGTAAGAAAGCATCAGGTAAAACTGAGAGACTGTGTCACAAAAGAAGGCGGATGGCACCTGAACGTTGGGAGTTAGCCTCTGGCCTCTACACACAAATATAGCTATGTGCTGCTCACCTGCACACACACACATGTACACACACATGCACATGTACACATACATGCACATGTACACACACATGCACATGTACACACACATGTACATGTACACATACACATATGAGAGAGAGAGAGAGAAACAAAACAACACTAACATATTTTGACAGTTAACAGAAGCAAAGCTAACCTGACATTGTGAGCAATGAAGGGAAAGACTAAGCTGAGCCATGCACCTGACCCCTGGATACCTTTTGTCAGAGTGGGAGGGTCATGTCTGGAAACCCACACTTGAGGCCTCCAAAGGCACCCTGTTTCCTGGAATCTGCTAAAAGAAAATGACAAGCCAGCCAAGATATTCAGCTGAGGTTTCTTTAAGAAAACACACTCTCCATTTGGGTTGTTTTTGAGGGATTGTTGGAGAGATGTGGTTTAAGGAGAAAATTGTTCTCGGACAGCTATGGAAATAATGACTCTCCTCCATTCCATGTGCTGCTGGCTCTGGTCACAGGAACCAGAGTGGGGCAGGGTTTGCAAGTCACCTGATGCCTTAGTCAGGGTTTCTCTCCCTGCACAAACATCATGACCAAGAAGCAAGCTGGGGAGGAAAGGGTTCATTCAGCTTACTCTTCCACACTGCTGTTCCTCACCAAAGGAAGTCAGGACTGGAACTCAAGCAGGTCAGGAAGCAGGAGCTGATGCAGAGGCCATGGAGGGATGTACCTTACTTGCTTGCTTCTCCTGGCTTGCTCAGCCTGCTCTCTTATAGAACCCAAGACTACCAGCCCACAGATGGTACCACTCACAAGGGGCCCTCCCCCCTTGATCACTAATTGAGAAAATGCCTTACAGCTGGATCATGGAGACATTTTCTCAACTGAAACTCCTTTCTCTGTGATAACTCCAGCTTGTGTCAAGTTGACACACAAAACCAGCCAGTACACCTGAGGACATGGGCAGAGGGGGATCTTGGAGAATGGTGTCAAAGAAACATTGTCCCCCAGCCAGAGCATGCATTTTGTTACTTGTGTGGAAGGTGGGAAGATCTGCGCTCTGGAGCCGGGGTGGACTTAAAACCAAATAGGACAAACTGCTTCATCCGACCTGGTGCCCCTGTTCCCTGGAGGAAGGCACATCTCAAGTATCCAGTCTCCAGCCTGTGGGCCTCTGCACACGGGTCAGCATGATCTCCACAAGGTTAGCCTCATATTCCCCAGCCACCAAGACAACTAAGTCTTGGTCCTGACCAAGATGATTTTAGAGTTACAGTTCAATATCAATGTAGATCGGCTAATCCAAGAATCCCAATTGTCTCAGTTGATTGACCCTGGAACCTACTTGTCTCTCTGGGTTCACCCTCTATCTGTTTGGGAAAAGATAAACTGAGGAAACATTACATATTTTGTATTTGAGTAGACAGCAAAAATACCCGAATTATCACTTTGCCCATCCGAAGAAGGATGACAATTTAATAGAGCCCAGGTACAGCCAAGGCCAGTAGACTGTTCTCACTCGGTCATTCACCCAGGCCTTCAGTCTTCCTCTCAGCTAGTCGGCCACTCACCTGCACAGCACTGAGCACTGGGATGGACTCTAAAGGTTCTGAAGTAAGTGGTCCCTGCCTGTGAAGAATGCCCAGGGCCTTCATCATTATGAAGGGATGCTCACAATGCCGTGGTAAGTCAGAGGGGGACTTTTTCTCCCTCATGCCAGAGAGGGCTGATGTTGGTCCTGGATGAAGGTACAAACTCTAGAAAGAAGAAATTGAGGGTGAAGGAGCTCTAGATGGTTGATTCCCCAGGATGAGGGGGCTGGAGTGAGAAGCAGCCACAGGACCTCTTCCTGGGAGATGTGGGTGACTTGGCATTAAAGTAGCGCAGGCCACATAAGCTCTTGAGATGATAGGTGTTCAGGTTTTCTTGGTAGATTTTTCTGAGACCCACCCAAAGAAATGATCAGAAAGGGTCAGAAGAAGCAGGAGAGGTCTGCCTCAATATGTTAATCTGCTGGGCATTAAAAAGATGACTGACAGATGGAACAAGAGACACACTTGAGCCCAAGTCCAAGACAAATTAAGGAGTTCTCCACAGTACAATAGCTGAGCTCTGGAACCAGCCTAGGTGTCCATCAGCCGAGGGTTGGGTAAGGAAAACGTGACTCACATACTGAAGAATAAAGTCGTGCTATTTACAGAAAAAATGGATGAAACCTGAGATCATTACATTAAGTGAATTAGATCGTTCTCAGGAAGACTAATTTATTTTATCTCATTAGTGGTCCTTAAACCTTAGAAAGCCATATAAAACCTCATGAATGTGTTTGTGTGTGTGTATTTAATATATATGTGTGGTGTGTGTGTGGTATGTGTTTTATATGTGTGTGTGGTATTTGTGTGTATATGTGTGTGCATGCATGTGTGTAATATATGTGTGTGATATATATGCCTGTGTATGATATATATGTGTGTATTATATATATGTGTGTGTGTGTGATATATGTGTGTGTGCGCGCGTGCACGTGTGCGCACACATGCGTGGGGAGCACGGATTAAACTAACCAGAGAAGGAGCTGGAAATAAAAGAGTGCTATGTTTTTTGGGGGGCAGGTGGTTCAAGAGGACATGAGACTTCGGAATACAAGAGTTACTGGAAGAGTTAACATCATAAGCAGACAGACAGACAGAGGGATAAGAGCATGCTGGGGGTTCTGAGGAACGTTCAGGCCCCAGCACCAGAGATGACAGAACAGTCTCTGAGAGACTCAAAGCCCACATGGGTCAAGAGAGCACTTCCTATACCTTGTGAGGGTGGCAGAGACTCCTAGGAAGAGCCAAGACCCCACCCTAGACTCTCTGGTTCCCAGGGTGGAGGAGGGAAGGATGTGGGAACAGCATGCCACATCTCTTTGATGTAGACTCTGTTCTCAAGTGAGGTCTTGGCACCAGGAAGCACAATGCCCCTGTAGAGTGACTGCTAGCATCTGTGAGAGGAGGCCTGAGCAGAGGCTGAGCAGAGACCACTCCTGATGCAAAGTTCTTTTGGGAAAGATGGGAAAACAGTGGGGGGGGAAGGGCTAGAGGGGCATGCTCAACCTGTAATATATACCGGCAAATGATAAATGAATAAATAAATTATTGAAAAGCAGGTACTGTCTGAGTAACACTGCTCAGTGATAGGGGAGAAGGATCCAGATCTCATATCAGGGCTTAGCACTGACCCACGCTTGGAGCTGTGGAATAGGGACTAAGTATTTGGCCAGCTGTTCTAATGTGAGGGAGGGGTGGGGTAAACTCAAAGCTCCACCTAGCAGCACCTACGGTCGAGTGAACCGGACTGAAGGAAAAGTCTCAAGCCCCTGAGCTCCTCAGACCAAGGCAGGATCCACACTACACTTCATCTGATGGCACCACGTGCCTTGCTATCTAGACAGCTGGATCAGCGTCATCTGGGAGCTTGAGACAAGAAGGATCTTGGGCTTACCCTGGGCCCTTGCCCCAGTCTGTCTTTTAATAAGATCTTAAAGCAACTTCCTTCAGGGCACATTAAAATCTAAGAATCTTTGGTCTCCTCGGTGTCAGCTTGTGGTAACTATACCTTCCCCACCAGAACCTCACAGAATAAAAGACAGAAAGAGAGACAGACAGGAGGAAGAGAGAAATAGGAGAAAGGAGAACACAGGAATTTAGGAAGAAGGGAGGAAGAGATTCAGAACTAAATGGATGCAGAGACGACAGAAGGGAGACAGTGAGGGAAAGAGATTAAGATGGAAGTCATGGACAAAGGGATGGAGAGAAGAGAGAGTAGAGGGCTAGGGGAGTGGCGTGTAAGAGAGAAAAGAGAGTGAGTCAGAGACAGAGAAAGAGAGAGAGACAGAGACAGCAAGATATAGAGAGAAAGAGGAAGAGAGGAGAGACACAGACAAGACACAGAGACAGAGAGAGAGACACATAGAGAAAGAGGGAAATAGAAAGAGAGAGACGAGAGGAGAGAGAGACACAGAGAGAAACAGTGAGGAGAGAGAAGAGAGGGGAGAGACACAGACAGACAGACAGAGAGACAGATCATGCTCAGCTTGTGAGCCTCATCTTTGACATCTAAAGCTTTAGCCAGCAGATGACATTGTAGGGTGGGACCAAGGACCTTGGAATGAAAGGCCTCCTCTTCCTCTGCCTTTCTCTTCCTAAAACTCAAACTTATTCACAGTTCCTGTAAAGGATGTTAAGCCTCTGAGATTACAGGCGTTTCGTCACTGGGGGATCGGGAAGGGGAGGAGATCTCGCTAAACCTAGAGTTAGCCAGAGTGCAACTAATTGAAACCCTCAATTAATAGGATCAGCTTCCGCCTTCAGGACAAAAGCAAACACTAAGAAGACAAATTAGCACTGGGATTTTCCGTCACCCCCCTCTGGCGACATTCTGAACACACTGACTACTGGGTACACAGGAGCTTTGCAGCATCTGAGGAAAGGGGGCTGTTGACAGCCGGCTGGGAACACCAGGCTTGCCAGCCTAGCTCTGGATGGGCCTGTCACCTTAGCAGGCTGCGTCCTGTCGAACTTCATTTCTAGCCCGTGCAGTAGGGACTAAAAATAACAACCATCTCTTCAGAGAGCCTTGGCTGAGAGAAGTTGGGCTGGCTCCCAGGTCTGGGTTCCCTTCAGCCTCCCTGCCTCCAGATCCTCCTGTCAAAGCTCAGCTTGGGTGCACCGTGTGTGCACGGTCTGAGTCTGCCAGCAGAGGGCGTGTTTTCCCCACAGCCTGGGGTTGAGGTGAAGCCTTTTCTGTTTAAAAATCAATGCTGCCCACAAAAGATGGGATAGAAGGACTAAAGGAGAGTGCTATGGGAGGTGCTGAGCCGGTTTAGGAAACACTGGCGCCACCTTCTGGAACACCGCGGTATTGGCGTCCCCATGGAAGTAACCTGGTTTCAGGCAGGCACACTGTGTCTTGTGCCCATCTTGGAACTTCAAGGCTCCAACAGTTCTCTTTTCTTTCCTTTCCCTTCATTTTCTTTTCCTCTCCCATCTTCCATTCTCCTCTTACTCTCTTAGTTTTTCTAGGCAGGCTGACCTGGAATTTGCTATGTAGCAGAGGGTGACCTTGAACTCCTGATACTCCTGCTTCTACTGCCCAAATGGTGGGATCACAGGCATGAGCCACCATACCTGGACTTTTCCCTCTTATATTCTTGCACTTCCTGGGATACAGCAAGCACCTTATGCACACTGAGCTAGTACTTTAATTCTGTGTGTACCCTATCCCAGCCTCTGGCAATCATTCTTTACCGGGTATCTTAGTCAGGGTTTCTATTCCTGCACAAACATCATGACCACGAAGCAAGTTGGGGAGGAGAGTGTTTATTGAGCTTACACTTCCACATTGTTGGTCGTCACTAAAGGAAGTCAGAACTGGAACTCAAGCAGGTCAGGAAGCAGGAGCTGATGCAGAGGCCATGGAGGGATGTTACTTACTAGCTTGCTTCCCTTGGCTTGCTCAGCCTGCTTTCTTATAGAACCCAAGACTACCAGCCCACAGATGGTACCACCCACAAGGGGCCCTTGATCACTAATTGAGAAAATGCCTTACCGCTGGATCTCATGGAGGCATTTTCTCAACTGAAGCTTCTTTCTCTGTGATAACTCCAGCTTGTGTCAAGTTGACACACAAAACTAGCCAGTACAATTGACCCCTTATCAACTTGACACACAAACACATCACCATTAAGCCTAGACCCTTACTTTCTTATTCATCCCCAAGATCTAAATAACTTTAAAAGTTCCACAGTCTTTGCAAATTCTTACATATTAACATTTCAGTCCCTTTAAAAATATCCAATCTCTTAGAATTCAGTCTTTTTACCATTAGAAGTCTCTTAACTGTGGGCTCCACTAAAATACCTTCTGCCTTCAGGAGAGAAAATATATCAGGGCACAGTCACAATCAAAAGCAAAACCAAACTCCAACTGACCAATGTCTGGGATCCACTCATCATCTTCTGGATTCCTCCAAGGGCTTGAGTCACTTCTTCAGCTCTGCCCTTTGTAGCACACACCTTGCCTTCTAGGCTTCAGATGCCTGTACTCCACTGCTGCTGCTGTGCTTGGTGGTCATCTCATGGTACTGCTGTCTTCCACTGCAACTAGGCTTTACTATGGTGCCAAGCCTCACCTCCTTTGCATGACCCCTTCAGTCCTGGGCCATCAATTGCAACTGAGGCTGCACCTTCACCAATACCTTCCAAGGCCTCTCACAGTGCCCAGGCCTCAGCTGCTCTTCAGGACTCCTTCATGCCTTCAAAACCAGTACCACCTGGGTGACTCTTACACATTACCAAGTCCAGCCACAGCACAAGGCACAACCCTGGCTATCTTTGGAACGAAGCCTCTGTGCTCTCAGAAAACACCCTCAGAAGATTTTACCTCAATGATGCTGGTCTCTTCCCAATCACCACCAATTTCCCACCTCCAACTAACAAGCATCAATAGTCCCAGTAATGCAATGGTTTTGCTTTAGTAGTTCTGGTATCTTGTTAATCACAGCTGAACCTTCAGTCCCAGCTAACCAAAACCACAGAATCTTCACAGTCAAAATCGTAATGGCCCTGATAAAAGTCTTTAATCTTCCCTCTGAAATTTCACGAGCCAGGCCTCCATCTTCTGCACTGTTCTCAACATTATCTTCCAAGCTCCTACAGAACATTCCACAGAGCTCTTAACATCCCAATGACTCTTCTAGCTCAAAGTTCCAAAGTCCTTCCACAGTCCTCCCCCAAAACATGGTCAGGTTGTCACAGGAGTACTCCACAACGCTGGTACCAATTTGTCTTAGTCAGGGTTTCCTGCACAAACATCATGACCACGAAGCAAGTTGGGGAGGAAAGGGTTTATTCAGCTTACTCTTCCACATTGTTGGTCATTACTAAAGTAAGTCAGGACTGGAACTCAAGCAGGTCAGGAAGCAGGAGCTGATACAGAGACCATGGAGGGATGTTCCTTAGTGGATTGGTTCTCCTGGCTTGCTCAGCTTGCTCTCTTATAGACTCCAAGACTACCAGCCCAGGGATGGCACCACCCACAAGGGGCCCTCCCCCCTTGATCACTAATTGAGAAAATGCCTTACAGCTGGATCTCATGGAGGCATTTTCTCAACTGAAGCTCCTTTCTCTGTGATAACTCCAGCTTGTGTCAAGTTGACACAAAACCAGCCAGGACACCAGGGTTTTGCGTATCTTCCTTCTGTTTCCCATGCAAGCTTTCCCCCCCTCTCCAGTTTCTTAGGTCAGCATTCTCAGACTTCAGTCCCTGTTTATGAGTGTCTAACTAAGGGCAGCCTCTATAGTGAGGACTCTTTGAGTGCCCTATGCTCCCCCTTCCAGCAGGGGGCCCTTCCTACTCACACGCCATCCAGGCTCTGTGGCAAGGCAGTGAGATGCTGACCCCTCAACTGAGAACTCTACCTCATTGTTCTGTTTCAACATGGTGACCTTAGGCAGGTGAGAGTTCCTGTCTCCTCAGTTTCCTTGCCCATAACAAGGCTGACTGCAGAAGCCACCCAGAATAGTCAGACACTCAGAAACCAGGGCCCTATTTTCAGACCATTAGACTCAGCTAGGAGTGCCTGGGAGCAAGGGTGGAGCCTACATCAGGACTAAAGATAGGATGAGCCTGTTCTCTGCCTGGCCAGACTCAGTTTCCTTGGCCATCTCCTTTAACAGTTGGCCACTAAGTGCGCAGAGGCCATCTGTGTACTGTGTTAAAATAAGACCTTTTAGGCACCTTGACTAAATCATTCCCCATGCCTGTATACTCCATTAGATTACATGCATCCACTTCCCCAGTTAAATTAAATTAATCCAAACGATGAACTCTATCTTTAAAGGAGATGAACTAATAAATTGTCATTATACAAACAGGGAAATGGGCTCTGTGCGAGAGGGTCACACCTCAGCTTCATGGTGCTTTACTAGGGGAGGGTCTCCTTCCAACCCGCACTCTCAAACACACAAAGAAATCAGCCCTTTAAAACTGCGGACGTCCAATGGAGCAACAGAGAAATGAACCTTCACAGACTGAAGGATGCAGGGAGTCCAGACCCACCCTTTGTGAAGGACCACAAGTGTATGACCACAGACCTGCCTGCATGCTCTTCCTGAGGACATCAAATAGGTCTCTGCTGTTATTGCCTGGGGGGGGGGGGGTAGCACCCACTCAGTCACCTGGGCTGACTCTCTTTCCCCCAGAAATCCACCCTCTGCCTTGTTATTCAGTGGAGTAGTAAGTCCCATAGAGAAAGCCTAATGAAACAGTGGAGACTCGGGTCCCGTGTTTCACCTTGCCACTGGGGTGTGTGAATGCCCCTCAGGCAGACAAAATGCAGGGGTGCAAGGCTATGTTTCATCTTCATTGCCATCCGGGTGCCTGGCTCGAGGGACACCGACACCTGCTCGGGGAAGGTGGAAGTCAGCCTAAGATGGAGGTCCCAGCCCAGGTGAGAAATCACACAGGCTGGAGGCTGTGGTTCTCAAAACTCCCGGGCACCCAAACACCACTGAGAACCATGAGGAGTTGGGAACAGGACCCCTCAGGCTGGCTTTGAGCCTGTGGTGTGGGAGTGGAGGAAATCCACCGTAGCTCAGGGTGTCTGGAGCACAGAGGGGCCTTCTGTGGGAGACTCAGGTGGCATGGCTCAGTAATGAAGGCTTCCTCCACAGCGGGTCTTGATGAGACAGTTCTCGCTTGTCCAAACTGTTTATTCATGGTGGAAAATGGATTCATACCACTTACTCAGGGTGGACCAGAGGTTAAAGACCTTTTGCAGGAGGGAATGTCCATGAAGGGAAACTTATCAGCTAAACCTCATGGCCCATCTAGACACCTCATTAGCATGGAGAACTCTGTTGCCATGGTCTTTGTAGTGGGGTATCGTGGTCACGTGCTCCAGGACAGGAATCAGGTTGGGAGCACATTCAAATGCCTTCTGTTCTCAGTTGTGAGAGTTGCTGGGATTCCTTAATCTGCTCCATCTTCCCAGCTTTCCTGTCTAGTGACATGGTCCTGCTTGCCCCACATGGAGACCGAGTCTGGATCTTCGAAGGTGAGGCTAGGTAATCTGCAAGAGGCATAGTTCCAATGACTGCAGTGTCCTGCACAGCCTGGTGACCAGAAGTGAATCTGCCCAGCCAGGGCTTCTTCTTGCTTCTTTAGGGTCATTTTCTAATTAAAGAGAAGCTACAAGAACACTCTTCCCCACAGCCTGTGTGTTAGAATACTTAGACAGCAATGTATGAAACAGACTCTCACAGGCGGGAGGCTGGAGACATACGTGTAGGGACACACACGGACACAAAAAGAGTCAGTGCTCTCATTCGTGTTCAGTCACAAGGTCTCACTTCAGGCTCTGATGGGGTTCAGATGGGAGGCCTGCACCATGCACTGTGGTCCAGAGCAGAGAATCCTTCCCCACCTCTCAGCTCTGATGAAGCACAACATGGAGGAGAGGCATTAACATGGATGGTCAAACCAAATCTGGTTACAGAATGTAAGAGAAGAGGGGATGGGGTGAGGGAAAGAGGGGAGAGAGAAGGGGTGAAAGGAGGAAAGGGGGAGGGGGAGAGAAGAAGAGATGGAGGAGGGAAGGAGAGGCTTATAGAAATAAAATATGCACAGATTAATTTGCAACATTTGTTTCATCCTTGGTGTTGAGATTTTGTTTGTGTGCAGGTTTGTGTCAGTGTTGGTCTCCTGTAGCCCAGGCTGCCCTTCCAGCTTTCTGTGTGGCTGGAGATGATCTTAGCTTCTGATCCTCCTGAGTGCTAGCGTCATAGCTGTGTTCCATTATGCCAGGTGTATGCAGCTATGGGGATAGAAACTGTCTTCAAGCACGTGAGGTAAACGCTCTGCCACCTGAGCCGCACCCCCAGCCCTTGTATGATCTTCGTTTAGAGCAAGGAAGTTCGGGAGCAGAAGGCCACAAGGGTGTCATCTGCCTCCTCTCGGGATCACTTATGAAGGAAGGTTTCCTGGGTACATCCAGGGGCTTCTTTCTCAGTTACTCCACAAACCAAGAGTGCAAGGTGGAGGGAAGAGGGAGAGGGAGAGCTGGGCTGTGAGACTGGACATGGCCTGGGAAGATCTCAGTGAGCGACGTGCTCTTTGAGCTAGCCTCAGGAATGTGGGGTCTTTGGTTGGCTGTGACACAGGAGGGTACTCGAGGTCTTCAACAGCAACTGACAGCATCTTGCCTACACTGACCTAAGAGGCCCAACTCAGGATGCTTCTTGTCCTGGGAACTGTGGGCATAGGTTGGAGCCACCTAAATTTTACCTTTCCCTGGTGCTAGGGCAGGGGAATCAAGACAGACGGTCAGGTCCCAGGAGCCCTGGAGGAGCCCTGGGGGAGCCTTGCGGGTATGCTTGGCCAAGGAGAAAGGATGGTTCCTGGCGCAAAGTCTGTAGTTGAGGATTCTAAAGTCTGGGAATAGGCCCTGCTTAGTAAGCAGCAGGTGGCCCTGAGACCACCCCAGTCCCCATTACTCCCATGCTCAGATGTCTAGGAGGTCTCTGAAAGCACACAGTTCTTAAACCCCAGGGCCAGCTGCACCCTGCTGTCACATGTGGAAGGCCTGTGGCCCAGGATTTCCCATCTTCCGTGATACAATGCCCAACTTGTGGAGATGATATTACAAAGTGTTTTTTAAGAAGTTCTGTTGTAATTTTTTTAGGGTCATAATGATTCCATCTGAGCCAGTGACCTGTAGCTGGGCTTCTTTGTAAACACCTGCACAGCACATCTGTGAATCTTAGGGTGTTCCATGAGATGTTATTACAAGTAATGTTTAAATCACTCTACAAAGACATGCCAAACCTTAAAGCTACCAAAGGCAAGCAGGTTAGTGTCGCGGCTGCAGTGGCAGGTACGTGAAGCTCTACCACCACCTAGTGGCTACACAGGATTCATCCCATTCCAGGACTCCCCACCTGCAGAGAGCAGGATCTCCCCGTCCATGGGCTGGATCCCTCTGTACAACGGCCACCTTTACAAACCTTGGCAATATGTTACAGAGGGTACACCGGGAAAATGTGCTTAACAGCAGAACAGACTATTAATGTCTTTTAATTTCATTTTAAAAAGGAGAGAAAGGGGGCACCACACCAACACTGGTTCTTCTGTAGAGGGCCTGGAGCAAGATAATCTGAAGGAAGGAAGGAGTGTGAACTCCAATACCCTCTCCAAGGCAGCAAGTGAAGTCAAGTTTCAAAGAAATTACAGGACTTACTGCTCAGACACACACATACACACACACACACCACATACACACAGACACTATACACAAACACACACATCACAGACACACACCACATACACACACAAACACAAATACATACCACATACACAGGTACACATCACATACATACAGA
>CM052713.1:79350954-79364855 GCA_028551405.1 Uromys caudimaculatus
CCCCCCCCCCCCCCCCCCCAGGACCACGTGGCTCCCCCATCCCTGCCCTAGCAGCCAATACTGGCGCTCTGGGGTCTTTTCTCCTAAGGAGATGCAGGCCATCTATGGGCCTTTCCCCAGCTGCTACAGAATGACTGACATCTGGACTCCTCTCCATTCTGCAATGCGGGCCTCTGAAGCTTTGGTAATCACATCTTACCGAGTTCACAGACTGTTGCCAAAACGCACAGCGCAGGGGGTTGGCGAGTGTCCCGAGTCATAGCGAAGGGATTACAAAGTGCAAACTGAGTCCTGAAACTGCTCTGACATGAAACAGCCCATTTAAAAACCGACTCAGGCTTAGACAGGGCCTGAGCCTGCCGCTCCCAGCAGGTGGCTTAGACCACACTGCCATAGTACCTTGGCCCAGGTGGGTGGCCTTTGTGACATGAAGAAGACAAGAGATGTCCGGAGAAATTGATGTGAGATCATAGACAATACAGTGTGTGTGAAGGAGAGCTGGCAAGGCCACCCCAGGACTGAGGACTCCAGGGTGTAAGGCCAGAGCATCAGTGTGGCTGGGGACTCCTCGAATGAGGAGCCAAGTAAGCCTGGAAGCTGTGCCTTGGGCCTTTACTGTGTGTGTGTGTGTGTGTGTGTGTGTGTGTGTGTGTGTGTGTGTGTGTGTGTGTGTGTAGGGGATGCACACATGTGCACACATGTGTATGCATGTATTTGTGTATGTGAGTGCACACATGCCTATGTATGTGTGCACAAAGTGGTCAGAGTATAAATAACCTTGAGTGTCAGTCTTCAAGTGCCTTCCACAGCTCTTTGAGACAGGATCTCCCATTGGCCTGGAACCTCACAAAGCAGGCTAGGCTAGTTGGCCAGTGAGTTCCAGGGATCCATGTATCTGCTATCTTGCCTTAGATGCCATTACAAGGGTGGGCCACCACACCTGACTTTTACAAAGTGTCTAGCGATTAGTCTCAGGTCCTCATGCATGCTTGCAAGAACTGCAGTCACGGAACCATCTCCTGGGCCCTCCCTGGATACTTTGTAACAAGAAACTGCAGCTCTCCTTGACTGATGTACCAATGTACAAAAATTAGCTTAACAATGGCTTGTTCATCACTCAACAAGAATCTCATGATCATGACAATAAGCCGGGTGACCAGCAGCCAGTGTAGAATGGAATTCCTTGGTAACAGCCTCTGCTGTGGAGGCCTCTTTACCCACTCGGAGCAGTCATGGAGGCCCTTAGGTGAAACCTGTGCTCTTTCTGTATTGGGTGAAAATACGAGAGAGCTTGTGGGAGTCAGGAGGTCCATGCTGCTTGTGTGCTTGCATAATGCCCCATCTGTGTGACTCCTGTCTGTTCACATTCTCGGACAAACTAAGAGTGTAGCACAAACCACTAAGAGTCAGTGGAGTTCCTGCTAGGGAGCTGTTCATCAGCAAAGAAGTACAAACGGAGACCACCGCCATTCTGGTTTGCCATGAGAGGCCAAGCTCATTTTATTAACATACATTCTGCATTCTAAGAACTAGTAACTTCATATTGTAAACTGTAAGCATTACAGAGTTAAAATTCAAGGCCACATCATATGTTTGATTGTCTCGTGTGTGTGTGTGTGTGTGTGTGTGTGTGTGGTGTGTCTTTGGCTGGCCGAGGTCAACTCGTAGTGTATAAATGCATAAGTTATATAATTATTATATAAAAAGAAAAAAACCACTGACATGTAGACTTCGTTCTGACAAACGCACAGCGTTCGCGACTCATTATGGAAAACTGGAGCCCACTACCCACAATGCATGTGTGGTCTCTGACCATGGTGGCTACCAAGGTCACCTCCCTGTGAAGGACAAAGTCTCCACCGAATGCTGAGGTCCTGAATTTTCTTTTTTTAAATATCAGACAATTCCAGTTATGATTTCCTTTTCACAAAGAGACATATTTTTGGTTCTGAATACTACTGCTCCCAGTCCTCCACAAATCTGCGTCCTTTCTTACAACACTGACAGCATCAAACATCTCTCTCGACTCAAGCTCTTTGGTCCTAAGATGTCCTAAATTCAGCTGTGGTGGCTTGAGCAGCTGCCTTCTATTCCTTTCCTCCTCCTCTCCCTCCTCCTCCTGTTCCTCCTCCTCACCCTCTTTTTTCTTCTTCTTCTCCCTCTTCCTCTCCCTCTCCCTCTTCCTCTCCCTCTCCCTCTTCCTCTCCCTCTCCCTCCTCCTCTCCCCTCCCCTCCTCCTCTCCCCTCCCCTCCTCTTCTACCTCCTCTCCCTCTTCTTCCACCTCTTCTGCCTCCTTTTCTTTCTCCTCCTCTCCCTCCTCTTCCTCTCCATCCTCCTCTCCCCTCCCCTCTCCTTCTCCCTCCTCTTCTTCCTCCTCCTCTTCTTCCTCCTCCACTCCTTCCCCAACCCCTCCTCCTCTCCCTCCTCCTCCATTTCAGTCTCTCTTCTATAATCCCATACTCACAACAATGTGCACATCCCCCGCCCACCACGTGGCTCACATTTCCCGTAATACTGAAAAGGAGATGAGACCCTGGGTCCTCTTCACAGTTTGACAGAGCTGGCAGCTCTCTATCAAGTGGAATGAAATCTGATTTCAACGAAAACAGCAAATGCCAGCCAAGAAAGTCCACAGCCAATGTGGTCTGTGGAGGGGCCGCCATCTTTTTTTGTCTTCTTCTTTGGTTTTTTGATATGGTTTCTGTTTTTAAACACAGGTAGTTTCCCTTCAGATGACATTATATGTGGTGTGGTAGGCCAAGACTCTTACTATTCTATTGCTTTCACTGAATCCTGGTTGGTACAGCAAGGTCCCACACTGTACAGTTTGTGCACTACTTAAGGCCACTTCCTTGGGCAGTTGTTCGTATTGGTCATGCTTCTCTACACACAATGTCTTTGACAAGGATGGACCACAGGTTATATGTCCATGGACAGTCTATTTTGAGCTTCTTCTATTTCTGTAGTAATACTTGGGTGGTGCCCACCCTCCCCTGCAAGTCTTTGGTTTTCTTTTCCTGGCTTCCTTCCCCAGCTCTGGCCAACTGCTTCCATTCCTCACGAGGCACTTTTGATTTGTGTTCTCTGAGTTTGCAGCGATTGCTAGGCGATCGTACACTGTTGGGAAAGGCCTCCATCTGGTCTTTAGTAGTAGGTGCCCAGGTGAGAGGGCATATGGCTGGCCGGGAGCCTAGTGTTTGGGTAGATGCCTCCAGTTGGTGAATTCCAGTATGGGTTCGGGGTAGCAAAGAAACTGGAAGATGTGACTGGGAGAGCTGGAGGGTGGGGAGCCACAAAGTTCATCTTCTGGGGGTGGGCATGATAGGATCCCATGTATGGCAGGTCGGAGGGGTACTTGTACAGGGATGACTCAGGGGGGTGGGGTTGCAGGGCCTGGGCGATCCCATGGAAGTCAAACTTGTAGGCATAACGCTTCCCGTGCACCTTGGTCATGATGTTTTTGTCATAGTAGTAGCGGAGGGCACGGCTGAGTTTATCATAGTTCATGTTGGGCTTGCTCTTCCGCTCCCCCCAGCGCCGAGCCACCTCGTCCGGGTCTGTCATCTTGAACTCCCCGTTGGTGCCTTCCCAGGTGATACAGTTGGAGTTGGAGCTATCCGACAGGAGTTCTAGCAGGAACTGCCACAGCTGGATCTGGCCGCTACCTAATGATCAGGAGGGACACAAAGTCAGTGAGAACCAAGGTCAGGAGGTTCACTCCTCAATGGCAGACCTCTTGATCAGGTCTGGTCTCCAACCCCGGCCCCATGTCTCTGCTTCTGGGCTGCTGCTATTTTTTTTTTTTTTTGCTCTTGGCTCCTCATTTATCTATAGAGCAAAACTTGGCTGGACAGGAAATGCTCCACACCCAGCTATTTCAGACCACCCTGATGAAGGGGGCTTCAGGACATGCTGATTCTGAATGCTGCTTGTGCCCCATGGATGCTTACGAACCAGGCTGACAAGAAGGCTAGGAGGCCCAAGGCTGCTTCCTCCTGAGAATGGACCCTTAAGGAGCCATCACATGGGTGTCCTTATCTCTGCCTCCACTTCTAGGACACTTGACCTTGTATGGCAGTCCCTGATGACTCTCACATTGGCCTCACAGACCCAAGTTCTCCGTGGACACACGTGTGCGTAGAGAACACACACAGGACAAAGTTCAGCATGTTTCCCTCTACTTTGGAATCCTTCAAAGAGCGCCCAGTCACCCTGTTTTCAGGGGAATGAATGAGCTACTTTTTCCCATTTTGTGAGGCGGAAAAGTCCATTCTGTGGATAGCAATAATGGCCTGCCACCATTTATATTGGCCGGGTAAACTGAAATAACAAAAGTCAGATTTAGGAAATGAACACCTACAAGTTTATGGAAAAGCAAATAGAGAGTGGAAGTAAACACTGTTATTCCTAACATAAGATCTGGCGGGTGCTCAGATGGCAATTCTGTCAGAACTTTTCCTAGGACAGAATTAACCCACTCCAAACGAGGAAGCTTAGAAAAGAACTGGCTCTGTTTCAAACTAAGATCACCTATTCCCAGTCCTGGACCAAACACACCATGACTGAACCTATGTGCCACAGTGCTTCTAAAAGCCAACGGGCTATGAGTGGAACTCTTTGGAATCAAAGAGACCCTGGCTCAGTCAGAATGAGTGGTGAGGTTTGTGTATGCATGTTTGTGTCTGTGTATATATGTGTGCTTGTTCATGTGAGGGGTGTGGTTATTTGTGTTGAGATCTTTGTATTTGTTCTTTTGTTTGTTTTCTTCTCTTTGACACAGGTTCTGGAGATCAAGCTAAGTTTCTAGTGTTTGCAACACAAGCACCCGACTCACTGAACCCTTGCTTTGACCCTCATGTCTTCTCAGTCAGAGAAAAGGCTAAGCTTATTGTTCTAGCCGCCATGTTACACAGCTCCAAGGGATCTTGGATTTGTACAGGGAAAAGGTAGGCTCTGCCCCAGGCCTCTCCTGCACTGTGCTGCTTTGTCCCTTGGCTTCCCACTTCTCTAGAGAGCAACCCTTAGCTGGACAAGCACATATCCAGGTCCAGATACTACAGGCCAGGTAGACAGAGAGAACTACAGAACACTCCAGTTCTGTCGTCCACTATTCGTGCCCTGAGTGATAGTTATGTTGAATACTAGTAGAAACAAAGCTATGTGGCATGTATTTTAGTTTTAAAGTGAGTGGGAGGCAGATCTCACTTCCAGACTCCAGGGAAGCACACTGCCTTGGCCTCATTACCAGAAAGATTATCTTTTATGTTATGATAAGTAATGTGACAAATAAGATCAATGATCTGATTACCTTTGTCACTTATTCAGGGAATTGATGGAATGTAAAACTCAGTTATGAATTCGCTTCCTCTGAACCCTTCCCACCAGGCCCCCGCCCCTGTACACTGCCCAGTCCTTGTTTCTATGCAGGCTAAATGGAAATGGGAGTCTGTGGCTCCGCCCATGCAGCAGCATCGTGAGAAAGGTCAGCCTCTTTTGACTATGTTATGGAAAGGGTTGTTTTCAGTCAAGCGACACATTTGTGATGTATTAACAGCTTGTAGCTTGTCGGAATGTCAGCCTGTGCTGTTGCAGAGCTCCGCATACAAACCGTTCTCAATCGAGGGCTGTTGCCGCCAACATCTCGTTAATATGCATTGGAAAATATAAAGGATGGAACGAGAGAGCCATATGGTTTTGGTATATATATTGTAACCAGAGGATTAAAACTTGAGAAAAGGATTCCACAGATGACCTGGGAATAGGAGAAGCTGTGGGTTTTTGGATTTAACAGTCTAACATATGCCTTACTCCAAACATGGACAGTTGCTGGAAAATAAATATTTAGTGTCAACTTCCTCCCATAGCGAGAGAGCCACCCTACAGATTTCGTACAAATACACAGAACAAATCACACTTGGTATCTGTTCAAACATTGGCATCGTCTTTGGGAATCTGTCCCTCAGCCACTTCCCTCATGAGCATGCGTAGGAGGGAGGTAGGCAGGATGGGGGAGAAGAGTCTCCTGTCTCCCTTGCTTCTGAAGAGCCAGGTAACATGCAATCCATACATGCGTGGCAGGGAGCTCAAAGCTTGAAGGACAGATGAGCTCACACTGCCCTAGGCTGTTTTACTTTACTTATTAGCGAAGAAGACACAGGCCTCAGTGCTGAGGACAAGCCCCCCAAGCCTCCCCAGAAGATCTCTAGAAGCGAAATCCACTGGCCTCCGAACGTGAAAATGAAAGTAGCCTTGAAAACTGAAACTAGCTGTAAAAACCAACAAATGCTTGGGTAAACACTGTAAACCGCAGCAGTTGGTCTGACTCTAAGTCCTTTAGGCCACACTTGTTCTCACTGAGCAAGAGTTCTCAAGGGGACTGAGGGTAGGGGTACTGAGGAATCATTACCAGGCACATTGAATGAGCTGTCTGCCAACAATTCAAAGGCAGTTTATTAAATTGCCACATCACCTGGACTGTAACGTTCGCAGTGTGGTGGGGCGTGCTGTGAATACAGAGTAGAACCCCTGACACAAGGTACAATGTGGGTTCAAGAGGGTCACTCACCAGTCAAACCAGTAAAACCAGACAAGACTGTGGCTGGAAGACAGCTCAGGGCTTTAAGCTCTTGCCACACAAATGGAAGGACTGGAGTTCAGATGTGCAGAAGCCATGTAGATACCAGGTAGGCACAGTGGCTTGTCTGTGACTCCAGAGTCAGTCCTTCTCAATGGTAGGCAGGAAGTAGCCAAAAGCAGGTGACTATCCAGGACCAGGCCAGGACCAGTTTGGCTAGGCAGGAGCTTGGATTGAGCTTGTTCTCAGGGTTGGACATTCATCCCGAAGCTCCCTGGAGCTCGGCGCTACTGTAAATGCTCACATGTGACAGTGTGTTTAATCCCTGCAAAATCATGTTTAACCCACAGAAGTGCTGAGAAAACGGGAGCGGGAGCGGATGAACCTTTATGCCAAGGTCAGCAGAGGTCAAACTTCAGGCTGACACTCTTTGTCTGACATAGACCAGGACTCTGGCCAGGTGCCTACACATGCCTCCACAGCCCGCTGGTTCCTCCTAGGCTGTCCTCTCTTGGGCTTACAAATTGTTGGGCACTTGCCTGAATGTAACAGGCATTCATGTCCTAACAACTGACAAATTGTCTCTGAAATGGCTCTGTCCCCTTGTGAGGAGCTGGATGCGTCTTACAGAACGCCTGGCCACCAGACAGAACTCAAGTAAAGCTGCTCCACAGGAAGGAACTTGGAGTCCATCCCAGGAGCTCAGGAATCAATGGAATGTAGAGGGGCTGGTGGCTCCTCACTGATTCATGAGGTCGGGATGCCAGGACACACCTTTCTCAGCAGGAGAGATAAGTGTTCAAAGCACACATCAGATGCGTATTTGGAGTAGAGATGTTGGGATGTCCACACACTGACATCAGCTTGTGCATGCATATGCAGGGCATGTGCTGATAAATGACTCAGTAGTTAAAGGAATTGGCTGGTCTCCCTCAGCCATGTTGGGGCAGCTCACAGCCACCTATAATTCCAGTTCATAGGACACTTACACTTACAGTTTATTTTTAAATCATATTGTATAATGAAAGTTTTTTCATTAAAAATGGACAAAAAGATTTTGAAGAAGGTTCCACATGATGCTCAGAAAAAAAAAATAGTGTGTTCCCTTTCTACTATTTTACACACACACACACACACACACACACACACACACACACACACACACACACACACACACACATGTATTCCAGTTCATCCACGGTACATTTCAATTCTGCAGTGTCTTTACTTGGTTTTAGTATGGGAGAAATATCTAAACACCAGAGCAGAGTGTGGAAGCTCTGCTGTTTCAGTGTCAGGACCTATTGGCTGTTTATGGTTTGTAGTGCTTGTTTTAGGAAACTGGAGGCTCCAATATTTGATGACCAAAGGCCTATAATTAACGAATTGTTCATCGATCTACTAATATGTTGAGCCAGCCCCTTATTCTCTTCCAGTGACTTCTGGGTTTTCTTAAAGCAGCTTTCTGATCCCCTTCCTTCCTTCTCTTCCTCTTCTTGCTCCTAAGCCTTATCTTCCTCTTCTTCCTCCTCCTCTCCCTCAGGGTCATCCCTCCAACCTCAACAGCTGCACAACTAAATAAAAGTACCCACAGCTCACGTGTTTTAAAACTTCCCTCCTCCCTTCAAACTCCTCTTCCAGAAGTGTAAAAAAAGAAAACAAAATCAGACTTCAGAGAACTCAGGTCCCAGACTGAGCCCCCTTTCTATGTGAGTGTGACCCAGGGAAAGCTCTTTGACACCTCAGGGCCCCCGACTCCTCTTCTACAGGACGGAGATAACAATGCTCTGGACCACGCAAAGCCTGGCAGGAACCTCAGGCGTAAACATACCCTGTGAGTGGGCGCTGCATGGAGTGGGAGCTTCCGGCTTGCGATCTCACAGCATAGGCTGGCGTTCCCAGAGCCTGGGGCCCCCAGTGCATCTTTCTAATCTAACCTGAATGGTGCTGCCAGACTAACCTTTCCAAAGCCTAGTTATCATCACCACCACCAAAAGCAGCCATGCAAAATCCTCATGTGTGTGCGCGCGTGCATTCATGTGTGCACATGTGCAGACACACCTGTGGAAACAAGAATAACACTTGGCGTCCATCTTGCCTTGTACCTTGTCTGAGGCACCTGTTCTTCACAGCTATGTATACCAAGCTGTCCCAGTGAGCTCCTGGGGATTCTCCCATCTCTGCCTCCCCTCTTGGCAACAGGAGGACTAGAAATACACATTCGTCCTACATATCTGACTTTTATACAGCATTGGGATTCAAACTCAGTCCTCACAACCACACAGTGAGCACTCTGCACACGGGACTGTCCCCATAGCCTCGTAGCCACTCATGGGCATCAGAATGGCAACTGCACAGTTACACACGGGAGGCTGAGAGGAGCACAAACTTGCTGCTCGGAAGTCCTGGCCACTGAGAGAGTGAACACAATCTTGGCCAGTGATTCCATGGGCTGTGGAGCACTGCGTCTGCCTGTGCCCTTCTCTCCACTAGGTGACAGTGCCTGGGGTGAACTGTACCTTGTCACCCTGGGAATGAACTAACTAGCAAGCAAGGTAATTGTACCCAGTGTGTGCACTGGGCTAAAATGATGGCGGAAAAACGGGGCTTCTCAGAACATGTTTACTGAATTAATCAGCAATAATCATAATTTCATGGCAGGCTCGGTTGCTCAACAATGATGGTATTTCATGTTCTCAGAGTATGGATTCTCTCGTGGGGATGGCCAGGATGAGAGCATCTGAATTTTTGTGTGTTCCAAGCCCTGCTTGGCTTGAGGTTTGTGAAACAGAAATTCCAGCCTGTACTTACAGCGTGGCTGTGACATCTTGGCATCAAATTTACAACTGAGAATATGAAGCAGATGCCACGGCACCCTGGGATTCCTGCCAGCACAGCTGGTTCTGATCTAATACTAACAAATAGAACAAGCTAGCTGGCACCCACCGACCTGTGAGGACAGGTGAAGGAGAGCTTCGGCCAGGAATCGACGAAGAGCCTGTTTTCTCCCTGCACCTGATTCAGAAACACATCCTCAGGGATGACCACAACTAGACTCTGATGGTTGTTAGATTATCTCTTTAAAACACTAGTTATTGAATCTCCTTGATAATAGGTTGGATCCTGTTCCCTAAAATTCCTATATTGAATGCTGAATCCTCAGTAGCTCCCAGTAATCCTTGTTTTAGAGACAAGTATTTCCCAGAGGTGATCAAAGCAGACTAGGCCCACCGAAGAGGTCTATATTCCAGTGTGGCTGGAAAAGTCTGAAATATCTGAATCTGATCTTCAAAACCTAGATTTTAAAAAAGCCAAACACCATAGCATGTCATGAGGCAGAGACAGGTAGATCCCTGGGGCTCACTGGACAGCTGTCCTAGCCTGCTTACAGAATTCCAGGTACTACAGAGTCTGTCTTTAAAAAACAAAAGAGTGTGGTATTGTGGATGGGCTGTGGGTGGATTGATACCCTAACATCAAAGGGTATCCTCTAGCTTCCACGTACATGAGCACGCATGCATGTGCGCACACGCGTGCGCGCGCACACACACACACACACACACACACACACACAAAGTCAGACACAGAAGCATAGAGAGTAAAGACAATAAAGGAAGCACAGGTGTCTGCCCATCCAGAAGCCAGGGAGAAAGGCAGAGAGCAGATCCCTTCCTCACAGCTGGGGAGCCTCCTCCTGCTGGCCTCAGATTTCCAGCCTCCAGAGCTAGTCAATACACAGAGTTACTAAGTTACTAAGCCGAACTCAGGCTGTTACTTTATTGCACTGACCCTAGAGAAACATTATAAATCCAATTAGGTTATAATCTTCCTTGCTAAGCTCAAATCTTAATTTATAACCTGATCCATTCTTTCTATGAAGGCAAATAAAACAGTCCAGTGAGATGAGAGCTGAAAGTCAAGTTTCTCAGTTGGAGAGCTTTCTCACCAGTACAAGTTTCTGAAACTGTCCCAGACTCAAAGTAACTGTAGAGCAGCAGATCACAAGTGACAACTCACCTGGGTTAGCAAGGCGGCTACTGGTGGGTCCCAGGATCTGGTAAGGATCTAGGGTAGAAGAGATGAGTCAGGCTGCCAGACAGAACTCTGTGCACAGAGGCGAAAATACTCCTACCCCCCAAATCCCTGCCTTTACCTCCCACATGAGATAAGATATCACATATGACCTCAGGAGAGTTTCTTGCTTGAGGCATCATAGTTGGTAGAAAAACTTGAGGTCTGATATTCCCACCACCAACCACAGTCTGCATAACCTAGGATCTAACTGGGGCAAAGTTGGACCTGGGGCCATAAGGGCCATGGTGTTTAAGGTCAGTACCCCACTGTCTTTCCACGTTAGATTTGACAGACTTGACAGGCATTAAGATGCACACCACTGATAGTCAAAGTAACAGAATTTATAGCTCTCCAAGGCACAGCCTTCATTCAAAGCGAATGGTTCACCCACGTTCATCTTACAGGTTTTAGAGGAGTTTTAGTAAAATCTCAGGATTTTAGTAAAATCCTTTCAACTGAGCAGCTACTGGTTTAGACCTCATTTTACATACATGACAGTTATGAAGTTCATTTTAAAGGGGATACACTTTAGAAACTCCTGTCTGACCCTGTAACCTTTTTTAGGGTTCCCAAGATGGTTTCTGAAACACACCTAACTGAGGACGCTGGTCTTCAGTTTTGGGCACTGCGGAGGGAGACGGCTGAGCAGCTGAAAAAAATCCAAGAATAAATTTAAAAACCAACAAAAAAAGACAATTAGAAACAATTCAGATCAGGCTGCCTGTCTTTGATGTCATTCACTTATAATGAATTAATTGTCAAGATATAGCAATCCTATTCTACAGCAAGAAGCATTGGTGGTAAGAAGAAACTGCCCCCTCTAAGGAAATCAAATATAAACATTCTAAAATGTTTCCAATGATTTAAACAAGTTAATGTAGCCATTACTTCTAAACATAATAAAAAGAAACTTGAGCTAGCTTACAAAGGAGAATGAAATGGGCCAGAATGCCAGGAAAGATGAAAAGCCAAGCAGAGCCACGGAAGGAAATCAGCAGTTAGTTCACCAGTGTGTAAACATCTCCTGGACCGCCTTTGTCCACAATGAGAATTACCGTTGCATTCATTTCTTTTCCTTACAAAAGCAGGTTGCATCTCAAACAAAAACGACTTGTCATGATTAAAGATTACATGTGTTTATCATGAATGGAAGGAGCCCTCTAATATGTTGCAAAGACCACAGATGAACCACTGAGATTATATTTTATCCTGGCTGTAGTCACCCCTGACTTGGGACATGCAGATCAAGGCTGGACTGAGCCTGTACCTTTGGACTGAGGGGTGGGGTGGCTGTGGCCGGTCCAGGCTGATCTCCTGGGAGGCTCATAAGGTAAATCTGTAAAAAACAGATACATGGACTAAAAACCAATTACTTTCTATGACAGATTTATTTTGTTTCTTAGAATAAGTACTGAATAAAAATTCAAAAGCCATTTAAAAATCAACTTAGGTTTTACCTATAAATTGCACTTTGCATATTTCATATAGTTGTATATTTTATTTTTTCTAAAATTCTCTCTTTCGTTTAGCTGAAGACTCTCATTGGTAGATTCTTCTAGACCTTGCTTGCTGACTCTCTGGGGGTGGGGGTGGTGTTGGATGTGTGTCACACATGCATTACAGATATGTAATGCATGTAGAGGCTAGAGAGGCCAATCTTGGACATTGACCTCAATTGCCATCTATTCTCCTTGCTGTATGAAGCCGCTTTTGTCACTGGGGTTTTGGGGCTCTCTGGGGCTCTCTGATTTAGCTCAGCTGACGAGGCACATGTCACCAAGTGCAGACATGGGAACTTGGGATCAATCAGGTGTCCATGCTTGCACGGCAAGCACTTCCCCAGCTGAGCCATCTCTCTGGCCCCTCCTGATGACTCTCTCCTGAAGCCTTTTGCCTGTGAGGAGAAATCAAGATCACAGGACAGCTTCCCTTTCACAGCCTGGTTCACCACTGGAGTCTATGCTTTCATCATCTTCAGAACTTGTCCAAGCCAGAGCCCATGACGGGTGTGAAGGCACGATTCTTGCCTGGGGTCACCCCAAACCCATCCGGCAGTGACATTCATGCTCCCATTCTCTTAAGAGATGAGAACTGCTTTCTTATCCTCTGAGCTGCTTCCCTGGACTTCCCTTCATTTCCCCTTGATAATCGTCTCCATTTATATTGTCAGTCTTAATTGGCCTGGTTGTTTTTCTAGGCAAAAGGCCCCTCTTTCTCATTTTCTAAGAAGATTTAGTATCTCTCTCAAATGAACTGCATAAAAAAAAATTCAAGACTTTCTGAAATGATCGCCCTACAACACATTAGCCGCGACCCTGAGTGTAAGTGCGTGCCAATTATTTCTAAGTATTTATATATCATGTCACTTGTGCCATGGACTCTCATCACACACCACGTTTGCAAATTTAGTGACTGCAGCTCTGTGCTCTCAGTGTAGGTTCTATCACCAATAACTAAGCATTTATGCCACTTCAATTTTCTTTCATAAATACATCCCAGAAGCAGTTTTTCTCGCTCTTATTAACCATGGCTTTACGAGCACTCTTGCTACAATGTAATTCTATAACACAGCCATTCCAAAACTGGGATCCAGGTGTGGTGGCTCACACCTATGATTCCAGCACTTGGAGAGTAGAGGCAGGAGAATCAGCTCAGAGTCTTCCCCAGTTACATAGAATATTTGAGGCTATCCTGGATTACATGAGACACTGTCTCAAAGAGACCTGGGCATACTGGCACTTGGGAGGCTGAGGCAGGAAGATTGTCCTAAGATCAGTCTGGGCTGCAGGGTCAGACCCTTTCTCAGAACAAAAGCAAAATGTTAAATGAGTTTAAAAACAAAACCTCCTTGGTTGATGGGTCTCGGTTCAGGGTCTCAAATGCCATTCTAGAGGACCTGAAAGCCATAGCCCAGTACTCCAGGAGGCTTACTTCTGCAGACACCAGGGAATGGCCGTGGACCTCTCATTCGGAGTACAGAGTGGTACGATTATTTTGGGCCTCTCTTCAAGCAAATCATTTAACATTATTTAAAATGGGCAATCTGATGAATCAGCTTTCAAAGGACCCCTCTGTGTTGCGTAGTGTGCACCTCTTCCAATGTTCTCATCCCAAAGAGAACAGCACGAAATCCAACACAGAAAGGCCTAATTCAATCAGTCTGTTTGGCTGGAAGCATCACAACTCGTGTGGTCTGTGAAACTCTACCCTCCTGGGCTTCGGAGAGTTAGGCAGTTTTCCTTTTTAAAACTC